>JAQGAK010001766.1:0-26991 GCA_034696945.1 Lipothrix lubbocki | reverse complement strand
CAAATTTAAATTCAAAATAATTAAATTCAAAATCATTAAATTCAAATTTAAATTCAAAATAATTAAATTCAAATATAAATTCAAAATAATTAAATTCAAAATAATTAAATTCAAATTTAAATTCAAAATAATTAAATTCAAATTTAAATTCAAAATAATTAAATTCAAAATAATTAAATTCAAAATCATTAAATTCAAAATCATTAAATTCAAAATAATTAAATTCAAAACAATTAAATTAATATTAAAACAAAGTTACAAGAATAATTGCGACGTGGGTGCTAAATAAGTGCGTAATTTCCGATACAAATACATACTAGAAAATGACACATACAAACTTACGCAAATAGATTACACATGACATGGACATTATTTAGATACATGGAAATTAAACGGGAGATTGTTTTAAACGGGAGAGTGGGTGGGGGGAGGGGGGAGTAATAAGCGTGTGAGTTCAGTTGAGTTGATGGCGTCTGAATGGAGTTGGGAAGTTAAAAATGAGAGAGATGAGAAAGAGATGATGATGATGCTGGGATTATTATGATTATTATTATTGCTAAAATGCATAACAATATAATAATAATAAGAAGAAGAAGAAAAGAAGGAAGGTGTACATAGTAAATAGTAAAGTATTCCCATGTTTAAGAAGAAGCGGTGATGGTGGTGGTGGTGGTTTGGTGTGGTGTGGTGGAGATAATATTTAAGTGAGTGAGTGTGGATGGAATTAATCAGGGAATTATTCACAGGTGTCAAGCACCTTGTTACTCCGATTGCGATGAGCGAACCAAGAACCAACCAGCGAGGGAAGGGGGGAGAGGCTTTGTCATATATTATAACATTGTTGTATAATATGTATGTATGTACATATATGTATACAATACATATACCAATAATATATTCATACTCATTTATAACCAACGTTATATAGCTTACATGCATTTACATGCGAAGCACCAATGAACCAACAAATACACGGGAGACACGCAATGTTGCGGGGAGCGATGAGAGAAAAGAGAGAGAAAGAAATATAATATACTAATAAGACAGATTGAACTAATATGAACACACAGGTATAACAAAGTTTATAATAGGAGATCATATAGTAGATGGAGTATATGTACATTATATGTATAACATAAGTGCGTATGGAGAGGAGGGGGAGGCAATCAGTCTTTGTCACTTTGAATCAACCACATTTGTCTTGTACATGATTAAATCCACTAACAGCCTCTGAGCTCCTCTCATCATCTCCATCATTTGCCATAGCACCATAAACGTAGTGGTATTACATGGATATTACATATTTATGTTCCTACATCCACCTTTTTACCACCAATAAAAATCACTGAGTGCAATTAGGGCCGTTTAAATATCGCGCTCAAAATGTTGTACAACATTTATTTTGTATTTATTTGTGTGTTTTTTTTGTATTTATTTTTGTATTTTTTTTTGTATTTTTTTTTTATTTATTTTTGTATTTATTTTTGTATTTATTTTTGTATTAATTTTTGTATTAATTTTTGTATTAATTTTTGTATTAATTTTTGTATTAATTTTTGTATTTATTTTTGCATTAATTGTTGTATTTAAAATTGTAATAATTATTGTTAATTAAGTGATTACCAAAATAATTATTTAGACCAGAATATGTAACAAATTGAAAAAAATTCCAACTTCTATTCTCCCGGACCGTCCTACCTCAGCGGCCCTTTGAACATCATGGTTGAAGAACATCAAGGTAAATAGAAAAAGGTTCATCCCGATAGGTAAATTATACGGAATACTTTTAAATATTTGCCCACAATTAGGCATTAAAATCGGAGGAGAGGAAATGGAAGAAGGTGGGGGCTTATTCACACTTGCTGCGTATACGATACCTCTGGTATGTGCTGATGAGCGTATGGAATCCAAAGACAGACAAAGCGCGCACACACACATACACGAAACAAAGGTATTAGAATTTAATGTGTTTTGGCATATGTCGATGAACGTTATTACTATGTATATACAGCATACTGCATATAGTAGCATATAGAGTAGACACAATGTTAAAAGTTTAATGGGAATCTCTTGAACACCAAGAAAGTCCATACAATACAACCAGAGTAAACATATAATATAATATAAAAAGTATTTACCTTCTTCACGGGGAGAATAATAATAATAATAATACTACCTATAAGCAAGCATAGAGAACTCACACAAATTCTGAGTCACAATTGACGACTTTTTTTCTCCCCCTCTTCTATTATTTCTTATGGAGGTTAGTCCATAAATTTTTATTTATCATAGGGAGAAATTAATGACAGGCTCATTACAACCAACGACCAGAAGAAAAAGAAGAATAGGAAGAAGGAGTAATAAGATGAAGATGAGGGACTCACTCCTTCTCATCCTTGTTATTACACTATTACTCTCGCCAACATTTATTGAACAGCATTTAATATTTCATAGGACTGTTCACCATATAAAACTATATACCGTGTATAATATATGGACAATGCAATAATAAGAGCATATAGGTGCTCAAATCGGGATAAATCCTCTCGAATGTAAATGATGTGTAAAGTGTACACACAGGATATTCTTCAGATGAGAATGTAAATTAAAACACATATGTATATAGGTATATATATAGGATATAGCACTATATACTGCCACCACACTGCCGCACAGACAGACAGACACATTAGTACGGAATAATAATAGGATATGAGCGGTAACACGTTACAGGTCAGGTGGTGGACTTATATATATGTATTATTCATCTCAATGGATTTCCTATACATACGTGCACCAAATCCATCCTCCTCTCTTCATCTCCATCATCATCATCGTCAGCATCAGCAGCAGTAACTTCAACATCATGAGCAACAACATGATCTTCATGATCAGCTTAAAATACGAAGGCATTGTACTCTGCAAATATAACGCCATGTGTACCTTCTCACCGCCACCGCCACACCATCATCCTCGCAGCATCGCATCCTTTTCCATCCACAAACCTCGCTTTTGCTCTTCCTTGCTTCCATGCTTTTGTTTTAATCTCTTTCCTTATTTTATTATTATTATCCCAATATATCTCTACACACACATTCTCCACTCCAAAAGGTTCTACAACAGGGATTCAATACATATTGATACATAGTATGTACATATTTAAGACACAGGGAGTAAAGTTTGAACGTATGTATTTTAACTGTACTTAGGTATTTCGAGTTCCACTATGTATAGGAAATAAAGTGTATATTTATACAGTATATACATATGTACGTATTATATGCATGTACATAGTGCATGCATTTAATACTCTGCAAACAATTCCCAATCCCGTGAAGAACATAAAGTTTGCTCCTCCGCTCACACATGATGAGCAGATCGAGGTGATTTAATGGAGTTTCCAAAAGACTGGCGATTTTTAAGTGGTTGCATGCAGAAAGAAGGAAAGGAAAGGACGGGGAAGGATGTGAAGGAAAAGAAGAAGAGAAGAAGTAGAAGAAGAAGAAGCGATGAGTGGAGGAAGGAATCAAGGCTAACAAGACTATCAGCGGAGAAATCATATCAATAAATTGCGCAGCCTCCCATTCAAACTAATGCCCTATCTATGATGCTGATGGGACTGGCCTGCTCGCCAATAAAATCATCCTGGGGCTCCCTTTTTTTCATCTAATCCTATAGAATCATATCAAGAGATTGCGCGCTGGGCTCTCCTTCTCCTGCTCACAGTCAGATATCCTCCGTCATCCCTTTTCCTCTCTCCGCTCACCCTCGGTGATGATCAACTGTTCTTTTTAGTCTTTCCTCCTTCACACGGACTTTTATTCTATAGGCTGTCCGCCCTACCAATATCACCTATGTATGTATTGTAAATTGAACCCATAGAGTGTTGCATATATCATTTATGCATGTAAAAAAAGTGATTGTACATAAAACCCGCTTTTTATGAGAAGTAAGACGATGATGAAACTGAATGATTGTATAATCCGATTGCAGGGCGATAGCAATTAGTAATAAAACGCTATCAATTAGCACGTTTATATGTGTAACTAAATTGTTGCAGTGATAATCTGGTGGTTAGGACATTTTAATAAGTACAAAGTATCTGTTGAATTGATCATCTGATAGTATACAAACTATTTGAGAACCGAATGTTGCCGTGATTATCTGGTGGTTAGGAAATTACAGCGGCTCTTTGCCAATTAGGCATGTGGAGGTACAAACATTGTTTCAGTTCCAATTTGGCCGTGATTATCTCGTGAATATTGCTATATAATTCGAAACAACCTATTAAACATCTGATTAGTTAATTTCTGCTTTATTTCCAAATTTTTTGCCGTGATCATCTAGTGATTAGGAATGTAAACTACCTATTGAGCATCTGATTAAATAAATTCTGCTTTATCTCCAAATTTGTTGCCGTGATCATGTAATGATTAGGAATGTAAACTACCTATTAAGCATCTTATCAGATAAATTCTACTTTATTTCCAAACTTTTTTGCCGTGATCATCTAGTGATTAGGAATGTAAAGGCAGTTGTACGACTCACTGATCAGCACAATACAAATTCACCAGCTTATTGCAATAAATATAATAACCGTATTGCGTCCACCCGAATTCAATGTGATAGATTCAGATTGTGCAAACAGTATTTAAGCATCACCCCATAAAACACTTGCGTACGTGTTTGAAAAATTAATTATTTGCTGCCCAAAATCCTCAACTATAATAATTCCAAGATTTCATCGCCCCATTAAGGAGCAAACGTCTGTAGTAATAATGAGCGGGGTATGCATTTCAATTTTCAATATAACGCTTGTCGTTGTCCTGCCGAATATGGAATAAATAAAGCTGGCACAAGACTAATAAGCGGCAGTATAAAATCCAGTACATCACCCCGAACTTGCTCATATCCTTATAGGATAAAGAATAAACCATATGGAGGAGAAGGAGAAGAAGAACATAAGAATGACTCAAGGATTGAGAATTTTTCGTGATAATATAAGATCCCATAAAATTAAATATGAAGAACAAGAATACGTAGAAGAAGACGAAGAAGAAGCAGAAAGAGTTAACACATAGATCTACAGAGAGGAATTTGTTTTGTAGAAGGGACGGAGTATAGTAAAGCATGTATTTTATAGGCGCACACATACTTATACATTATTACTATTAAGAATTTAAGGGATGAAATACGGCAATGAGCATTGAGTCAAACCAAAACAATGGTCATAAAAAGGTCTAGAGAGACGAGATCAAATAAAGCTTCGTGCCGTTATAAAAATCCACTTTATGAGTTCTCATTACGACGACGAGTAAGTAAACTCTTGTTGTTGATGCGGACAACAGCTATCGCAGAATGAGCGCTATAATATATATAAAATGTGTAGATACTACAAGAACAAAGACACAAAAGTCTCGACTGAATACATACCTCCGTCAGTTATTAGTAGCCTTTATCTTTATCCTAAGAAGAACAAATCTCTATATGCCTATACAACAATACTATGCAATTAATATACATATATAGAACTAATACATTTAATGTAAAACTATTAACTCCGTCCAAGCACCATAATGTAACACATATATATACAAATTATATAATTATACTTATCCATACAAATCTCTATATGTAATATATATATTAATATTCTGTATATAATTTACAAACTATATAGATACACATGTAAAGATATTGTAAGTGCACGTTCTGCTTAAACGCCGTATAAGAGAATAAAATAAAATAAAGATGAGGTGAGGTGAGCGGATGGAACGGTGCTTTGCTCCTTCATATGTAAATATTAATAATTAGTGAATATGTAGGTATATGATAAAGAAATAGTGCCTATATAGAATCTTGATATATAGGGCTTAAATTGCTGTCTAAATCTCCATAAGGGAATTATCATCTCAGCCATCGTCGTCATGGTGGCAGAATTTTGTATATATATATAAAGAATAATAGAGCTCTTTGGTTCTCTTTGGTGCTATTATGGCTCTACATATGTGAGGAGAGGGATCATAAGTGTCAATTAATATAAATACAGCTTCATTTTCATCCCATCGGATCGCTTTCATATATATTACATTACATATGTATGTATGTCCATAAAAAATCTGTATGTGTTAAATTCTGAACGATTATATGTGTGCTCCGTGCCTTTACATACCTCCCTGATATGACCGCTTTAAATAAATAGATTCAAAGGGAAGAGTCTCTCATATCATCATCGTCGTCGGCACTCGCTTTTGACATCCGATCTCTTGTTGACAATTACGTAAGTGCAATATAAAACGTTGATTGTCATCATGACAATGTCAATAATATATCTCTCTAGACTTTGGTCATAAGAATCTCCCGTCGTCCCGCATAGACTTCAGTACAGCACATCCACATTTAATTTTTAATTTTTACATTGACGCATATATGTATCTATACCTATATAGTATAATAGGTTATAGGCGTTTAAATATTATATTTTATTTATAGTCAAACCGATATACATTTTATAAGTATAGGATTATTTTCCACAGCCAATACAAACATATGTATTATATACATATATAGCTATATGTATATACATAATTACTCATATCATCTTTGGGATATCAAAAGTGCAAAAAAGTTGTGTAATTAATAGCTTAAGCATAAAACTTTTGTATAATGTGTCAATAATAAAAAAAATATACATACGTACGTATGGGTAAATGTAATATGTAATAGAAATGATCCGCCCATGCAGATGAAAAGGAGCGGATTATTATGACATGGGAAAAGCAAATACCTATAAAACAATTTAATAGATGATCCATCCATCCTCTCAATTCTCTATTGATTTTCCCATGCGGAGTACATAATTATACTACTTTTTTTTCATTTATTAATGTACTTTTCAATTATATATATATTCCCCTATTAATTTACGTAGTGAAAATTCTCCTATTAATTTCTATGCTTAAAATTCTCCTATTAATTAACATTCGGAAAATTCTCCTATTAATTAACATTCTGAAAATTCTCCTATTAATTATCATTCTGAAAATTCTCCTATTCATTAGCATTCTAAGAATTCTCCTATTAATTTCCATGCTTAAAATTCTCCTATGAATTCCCATACTAAAAATCTCCCTAATAATTCCCACACCAAAAGTCCCCCTAAAAATTCCCGTGGCATTAAAAATCCCGCTATTAATTTCCGCATAAATAATTCCCCTATACATAGTGATTTTCGTACGAATATAATAATGTGCTTGTGAATTCCTCTCCCCATAGCAAAAATCAACACGCTCAAGAGATGAGCATACGTATTTTTTACGTAGGTATATTTAATATAATAGAAGGGAATTTGAATGCGAAAAGAAAATGCACACACGAGAAGGATTTAATTGCCATAATAATTATTAATTGTGGCATAAAAGTTGATTGGGACGAGGGAGTGGGGGATGATATAATATTGGCCTTGGCCAAGCACATTTAACTCATACCAAAGGGATATGATGGTCACACGGAGGAGGGAAATAGAGAGAGAGAGAGAAAAAAAAACATAATAAAAAGTACGCAGACATTCATATTAATACACATATGTATATACATGAACATAATAAGTGTAAACATGTTTTCATTATTATTACTACTATGAAGGAATTTATAAGAAATACAAGAAGAAAGAGAAGAAGAAGAAGAAGCAGGAGCAGCAGGAGTAGACGACGCTCCGGCAATAAAATCCGCGTCTCTCCCATGTAAAAAGAAAGAATATATGAAAAGAGGGAAGAGTAAAGAATAAGACAACAATGGCTAATCATTTGAGGATTGGAAGCAAATAATAATCAGAGGAAAAAGGATAGAGCTTATAAGGATTTCAATAATCATATTAATAATTAATGCAAACACACACAAGTTCTGGTTCCTCTTCTTCGACTTCTACTTGGGAATTAATTAATTGTGGAGAACAACTCCTTCATCGTCCTCCACAACAAACACACACACACACACACACACACACACACACACAGACAAATACACAGACGGACATAATACAATAGAATACAACATCCTGATCTTTCCCTACATATGCAATACATTACATATACATAATATATACAAAAGGTATAGATATATACAAGAGCATTATTATTATTATTATTCTCATCTTTATATCTTTGAATTCTCTCAGCCCACCCTATTCACCACCAGCACCAACACCACACACCACATTCCTCCAGCTCCTTCACTTCAACTTTTCAATTTTATATATTTCTTTTTAGTATTATTATTATTATGACGACGACGACGATGGGGCACATAATTATGAATGCAGCGAAGCCTTATTCTTCCTAACAGTTTGTACAAACCCAGACGGTTCCATTCACAGCTCCCACTCTTTAACATACACCAGCCATGAGTAATAAGATTTTCAATACAATTTTCAATATAATAATTTTTGTATAAATTAATTTTTTTAAATACATTTTTAATTTTTTTAAATACATTTTTTAATTTTTTTTAAATTCTCTAAATTGAATTTTCCAAAAATAAAATAAATTGAATTGTTTCAAAAATACTAAATTTAAAAAAAATTACAAAAAAATAAGAATTAAGGGACCGCAAATTAATAGAAATGCAGTAGTAACAATTGAAAGAAAAAAAAATTATAGGGTGATCAGGTGGTCATTGCGGGGAAAACTGGGGCAATCAGAGAAGATCATTCCGCTGGCATAGAAAACATAGAAAATGGTAACTGGGAACAATAAAAAATGGTGGTTGAATGGATGAAAATCTGTTTAAGGTATTTAGTATATAAATGTATTACCTAATATAGCTATAGGTATGTATATACATGTATGTTCGGTTGTTATAATAATACAATATTTAAAAAAAATCCCAATGTGTGCCGTGCTTTTCGTCTCGATCATCATCATCATCATCTCCGCCATGTAAAACATCAACAATCATAAGTCAAGTATCAATTGGAATGATAAATAATAGTAGAGACACTTAAATGGAGTGAGTGGCTGGCTGGCTGGCTGGCCAGCCCGGCCCGGCCCGCGTCTGCCGGCCGTCAGTTAATTTTTGTGAGAGAGCTTTTATATGCTCCACGCTCTTTTCGTCGGACAACCACATAAGAACAGCAAGAGGAACAATAAGGCAAAAGCCAGCGCAGAGCAAATAATATGCACTTAATATTTCCTATGTAGTACAACATTTGTATCTAATATGCATACATACCATATATATGCAATGAAAAATCTGGAATTAAGTGTTGATGGGTGTTTGAATTGAAGACTGCTTAGCTCGGAATAATAATGTGTCTGCACACGGGAAATCGTGATTATAGTGCATCTCCTTGTTGTTGTATTATTATTATTAATTATTCTTATTCATTATTGCTGTTTTGTGATTATCATGGGGATGTGTGCCCGCGTGTTCTTAGGGAAATAATATATTGGGAAAGTACATATAATGGCCAAAGTATCAAAAAGTGTCAAATTCAATGTTGAAGATATATAAATTGGCACCTTGCTTGGGACCTTCCGCCATATCTTCGGCCAAGTATCAAAAAGTACTAAATTTCAATATTGAAGATATAGAAATTGGTACTTTGGGACCCTCCGCCATATCTTCGGCAAAAATCCAAAAGTACTAAATTTTAATATTGGAGATATAGAAATTGGTACTTTGGGACCTTTCGCCATATCCTCGGCCAAGTATCAAAAAGTACTAAATTTCAATATGGAAGGGATAGAAATTAGGACTTTGGGATCCTCACCCCAGGATAAGTGTACATATCGGCGATTAGGAGGGAGAGGAAAAAATTCTTAATTCCTTTTAGATTAGAAGCTTTGGAAAGGAATATATATGTAATAATATAATTGATTGCTCATTTCTACCTTTGTGTTCCGTTGAGGGAATAAATTATTACTCCGTCTCCTCTACCTTCCACCAATTACTCTTTTACATCATCATGGCAACTTTTCCAATTCTGTCTCCCTCTCTCACATTTTCTCTCTCTCTCTCTCTCTCTCTCTCTCTCTCTCTCTGTAACTCTAATACCCACAATATGATTTTCCCTTTCCTGCAATAAAACCACAGCGGATCAGACATTATTACACGTTGTAATATTGAGACTATGGGAATAAAAAGAATGGGAAAAAAGGGGTAAATGAGTATTCCATCAGCCATCAATTCTTAAATGCTCATAGAGATTCAGAGAGAGAGAGAGAGAGAAAAAAAAATTAAACTAGCTCGCGCAGCCACTCACTCACTTATAATATTCTATTATTTTACATTTGTTTAACATGCAATGTACATACACATATGCACAATGTGTTTTTGACTGCGCGGTGCTGGAAAGTATTAAAATTCCCGTTTACAAGCACACGTACATAGTATGCTCCAGTATATAAGGATCCCAAAGTACCAAAATCTATCCCTTCAATACTGAAATTGGTACTTTTTGATACTTCACCGAAGATATGGCGAAGGGTCCCAAAGTACCAAAATCTATCCATACAACATGCTACAACACAGAAATTAGTACTTTTGAATACTTTACCGAAGATATGGCGAAGGGTCCCAAAGCACCAATTTCTATATCTTCAATAATGAAATTAGTACTTTTTGATACTTCGCCGAGGCTACATGTGGTTATAGTACAAATTATTATACATCTATCATCTTATGAACATAAGGGCCGGGATGATTATAAAACGTAATATATATATGGATATGGATAGACTGGAAATAATATTTTGGTGGTATGGGAGATGGTTTGGTTTGGTTCGGTTAGGTTTGGTTAGGTTCGGTCGTCGGGCAGTTAGTAGTTTCAGTTTTGTTCTCGTGGCTGTTATGTTGTTATGGGGATGGGAAGGAATAAGAAGAAAAAAGGTTGAAAAGTTATAGAGGGGCGTGGAATCTACATCTTTTATTTGCGATCAAATTTATGACTCAGCCGCTAATCTCTTTTTCCAAAAGGAAATTCCATCTTCTTGAGCCCTCCACTCTCTATTACTACACATTAAATTCATGTACATATATACATATATAGATACCTTATATATTCCTATTAATACCCTTCCTCCACCTACTCCTGCTAACTACTTTGCTCTCTTCAATTCTCTCTCTCTCTCTCTCTCTCACCCCATTTGACCAACAACCCTAAAAGTATGTAGCTATATAAAATCTTATTGGTTTGGACATTATAATATATAGACACATTTTCTCCCTTAAATTTTAAATTAACCGCCAAGCACAATTACAAGGACAAAAATGCAGCCGGAAATTCCATTGGAATTCATTTTATCATCATTATCGGTGGCGGCGGCGGCGGTGTTGGCAGTGGGGTGAAATCCTCAAAAATCCATTATTTTTTACGTAGACCGGTGCTGCGTCAGTTTAGGCTCAACTATTCCATATAATGGAATTTTATTTATTTGGTACAAAAAAGTATATATAGATTAAATGCGGGAAAATAAATTAATTTTTTTTTGAATTAAACATTGAACCTTGAAAAATAAATAAAAATAAATTTTGGAGAAAAAAACTTTTAAAACTTGGAAATTAAAAAGAATGTCTTGAAAAAATTTAACAAGTTCTAATCGCAATAGTTTGGCTAGTTTGGATGAATAGGGAATTATTACAGTGCTGCACTAAAGGGTGCGCAAAAACGGGAGGAGGAGTAAATCGCGGAAATTTTAACGTCGATAATCATCGCCTTTCTTCTGTTTAATGTTTAATGAGATTTCAGCTTGAATTTCCACAGCCGAATCCCATATAATCATAAAAGCTCACAGCAACACAAACAAAATCACACACAAAATATCCAGAGAATCATAAACGGCCGGCGGTAGAATTTAAGCAGTAGCAATTTAACAGTAGGAACAAAAAAAAAACAAATAAAATCAACAACATGCGAAAGCTACAGGCATATGGACAGAGAAGCGGTAGAAATGTAGCAGCGCAGCATTTAGACATACCGTTATAATGGTGCGAAATTATAAAATAACACACATGGGTAGCATATAGATTACATACATATAATGTATATATTGCAATTCGGAAGACGGAGGGTGAAATTTAAAAAAAAAAATAAAGGAAAAGGTTCAATATTATATGAAATGAAATGAAAGGGAGGCCTGCTGCAAACTAATAAAACAACTAATTTCATTTAATTGCTTCCCGCCAACAATTATCATTATATGATTATTAGTATGTGTACATATATATAGCCAAATGGCTGTATATCACTGTTGACTCACTCATGACTGACTGACTGTCCGATACTTTTAAGACATATTATATGTTCGCGCTTAAATCTTATATTATTATCATTATTATTATTAAACTATAAACTTCTTAAATTATAACCCAAGAGCTCACAGAAGCTTCCACATATTACGTACATACTTATGTATACCGTACACATTGTTTGCAGCATTCCTATGCTATATATGTATATATACACACATATGATATAACATATTATATAGGACGTCCTGTACATTTCTCATTTAAACTAATATCCCTGCGTATTATTATTATACGAAATCGCACTTTACCCGTCGTAAAAATTCTTAATTTCCTTTTAAACATTTTTTCTAATAATTCCCATTGTTCCGCGCGTTGTGAATAGGCGAGGAAGCGGGGCGAGAAGACGAAAAGATGGCATCGAGCAAATAAAAATAATAATATGACTTTGTGTGCAAGTGCAAAAAAGAAAAGCTTATTGGGTTTTGTTATTATATGGGAGAGGCGGAGAAAGGCAGTGGTGGGATAAATAGTCGGGAAATAAAGGTCTCATATGTATAGTATAAAAGTAATTATATAGTCGAAAGTATAAAAAAATAGTATATATACTATTATATATAGTCAAAAGTTTACAAAAAAAATTAACAAATAAAAAAAGAAATAAAGAGTTTAAAGCTGGGAGCATTAGCAAGATGATTAGTCTCTCCATATTATTATCACATCCGGCAGGAGTAATAGATATTATATATAAATATACTTTACTATAGCATAAACATATATAGCCTTAATTTCCATATACCTTTTATATATACACGCATGTATATACATTGAACAAAGTTTTAAAATTAAAAGTGTTCGTACAATAAGTTTGTGTAGGTATTTCGGTCCTCGCAGTATTTAGTATTACCTTGTTATTCTATTAATAATGTAAGTGTAATTTAATATTAGGACGTTATATAATATAAGTATTTATATTTAGACATATAGTATATATAGCAATACATGAAAATACAAATATATAGAGATGGATGCTATATAGAGGAGTTATACATTTAAGTATAAGTTCGGTTGTTAAAAAGAGCGCGTCATATATCATCATGAGAGACGACGATGAGGGTTAAAATGAAGAAACTTTTTCTTTAACTTCTTTTCTTCTTCTTTGGTCAAACTTTCAGAGCATAAAACCATGCGGGGTTGAGTCTCAAAATAATTACATTCTATAATATATAGTATATTAATAGTCCTTATTACATTTTATATACAGTCTACCAATCTCCCAGACACCAAAAAAAGCCGCTTATTTTTATTATTACTCTAAAATACCTGTCAGAATTTTTTTGCACGCTAAAAAATCCCTAACAGCACTACTAATACATGCTATAATTATATACAATACATTATATAGTAGAGTATAGATAGTAATTAGTAGCAATGTTAGAGAAATGTGGCTGAATCTTTTCAGACTGACCAAGGAAACAGGGACTGACTGTGAGACTGAGACTTACAAAGGTAGTATCGTATAGGACTAAGACTGACTGAAACTCACAAAATGTAAAGACTGCCAAAAAAAATGCAAAATAATCAGTCAGTCCCGGGATTGACTGAGGACTGACTGGAGATTTTGATGTAAACAATGGGACTGAGACTGACTGAGACTCTTGATATTTTATGTTGGGACTGATAGGACTGACTTAACCTATATGACTTAATCTTTGAGACTGAGACTTTAAAAGCTGAGACTTCCCTATTATTAGTTAGTAGCTATATGCATATATAAATTTATGTATATATAGCGATCTTCTTATTGTTAAAACAGTTGTATATGTAATTACGTATGGTATAGATGAAATACTCTAATATACATACAGTAATAATAATAGTAGCATTAGGTACATACGGAATAAATGTCCATTAAATTTTGTTCGAAAACTTTTCACCCCCCCCCCCCCCCCCGAAAAATAATATTTTATCTAGGTCCGCCATTATTGTGATGCTTTTTAGCGTTCAAAACGTGCATTTCCCCCATGTTTTCCAGCATTGAGATCCTGCTGGAGAATGGAATTGAAGGGCTGAAGACTGCGGGGATGAGGCGATGAAGGACTATAGAACTAGTAGATAAAGTTTAGTCAAGGAAAATATAAGAAACTCAATGACGATGACTTGGACTCTCGACTCGAGGAATTATGAAGAAGGGAAGCTTTAAAATCTAATGTGGGGAATAGTCATAATAATAAAATAATGTCTAGCCTGGCCCGTATAAATTACTCGCCTATATCCCCGCGCAGTCTTTAATTCCCACATACCTATCTAGACTTCTAGTCCTCATATCCACAATCCACGCAGTAATAACAACAACAAGAGCAACAATCATACCTGCAACAGCCTTTTGACATAATAATATTAAAAATATAAGGATAAGGATACAAAGATAATACCAGAAACCCATAGATAGTATTATTAGACGTACAACTACAACCAAGATCTTTTCTTGGCCAGCGCTACGTGTAAATGTAAAACAGAAAGGAAAAAAAACGAGAGAGAAATAGAGAAAGAGTCAGACCGAGAAGAGAGGGAAAGAAAAACTAATAATAATAATAATATTATTATTATTACTATTGCTCATTCGATTCGGAAACATTAAAACAGACCAGCGCAGCAGTGGAATAAGACGAACAAGAAGAAGAATAGTAATAATAATAATAGTAAAGAGAGCCTCCAAGTTTTCCCCCCAACTTATATATCCTTACTTTTATTTTTACTATAAGTACACTATATGCTCATGGACCGTGTTGAAAAATAAGACTAGCAACAATACAAGTGCAACTCCTCATACTATTCTTCTTGCCGTAGTCCAAGTAACAATATGATTATCTTTTATGTGTTGTTATTTTGTAATAATGGACATATATACAGGAATATACATATATATAGGTAATTATATAAGGACTAGTCATAAGAACTACATATTATATAGCTTTTACAAACGAAAGAGAGTACAGGAGGGAACCTAAATCCTATCTAGGTATGCATAACGGCGTAATTATATTAAATATATAAAAACATTGTCTGCTCTATTAAAATAAAAGGATATACTACTATATTATGTATATTCATATAGGGAACTTATAATATTATAAGGAGAATGAGAGACACAGTGAATTCCCCGTCCGACCTATTATTGTATATACGGACACATTAAAAATAACGACACATCCCACCTATCATCTTATGATTATGACTTTTTAGTATATCTATATATATAGGTATACATATGTATATGCATAAATGAAGTCTATACCCTTAAAGAATTCCCCATATAAATAGTGCTACTATAAATGTTGGCACACATTAAACATTACGACATATATACACATATATATGTACCTATACTACATATAGAAATACATGCATAATTATTATATAACGTTAAATAGTGCAGAGCTTATAATAGTCATAATAATAATAATGTGAGACGGAATATATATAGGGAAAATAATACTAAGTTTATATCCGAGACTGCGAGATGAGGAATGAATATTTCATGAAATGAGTCTTAATTATTAGCCCAGATACGGACGGACGGACGGATATGGACTCTCTCTCACTCTCTGTCTAGGAAAAATTCAAGTCTCGAAGATGAAGATGAAGACCAGAGAGAGGGAGAGAAATAGGCTATAGAGGAGAGTTGTTGTTTAAAAAAAAACAGAGAATAAGAGGACGGATTAATGCAAATGGCGTCTAAATTTAACATTTAATCGTTATTGCCCTCCCTCCCTTCCTTGTCGTCTCTTAAATTTCCACGTCCACATAATGTATAATGGTCTGAATGCATTAGAAAATACGTATAGGACTTAGTACTATGATTATATATGTAATATTTTATAAAAGGGCATATTTATATAAACATTTATTTATAATTACAACTACTACTACCAGACTTATGTATACTAGAAACTGTGTATACATATGAGAAGTATATAGGGAAATTAGACGGAGCTGAAGAATTCCCTTTAATAATTATTATTACAATCCCAGTTTTGTGTGCAGTATTATTATGATTATTATTACACAAAACAACACACACCGCCATATATATAATATGTAGATATCTCTCCCATACGTGTCTTATTATTGCAGTCACATTTCCATAGAATTCACATCTCATTATATATTATATTCCCTGAGTGGAAGTAGCAGCAGCAGCAGCATCATTATAATCATCATCTCTCTCGAACATTCAAAACAACGCGGAGTCAGAGCACAACATGAGACTATATAATCTCAAATGTAAAAGACACTTGCGAGAATATAATATTTTTAAAAGCATCCTCATCATCACCATCATCATCATCATCATCCCCGCATCCATCGCAATTATTCGAGAGCTGCACTATATGCAGAGCTTTTTAAATAAATCCAAGAACCGCAGGAATTATAATTCCTCATATACTTATTATATGCATTATGAATACACATATTTATAAGATAGATCCATATTAAAATTACAATTATAAGTTATACATACATACACCAACATATAATTACCTATCTGGGCCTTGTGTCTATATGTGTGTGGAAGCTTAAAATTCTTTTCATTTTGAGTCTGCCATTATTACCATTATTTTTATTATTATTATTGCCTCTCTTTTGGCTTTTATAATACTTTTACGCCTATCATCAAAATTACACGTAGGATTTTTGCCCTTCTCTGTCTCTGTCATCGTCATCCCTGAATTTATACAATCCGTGATTTTTGATGTAATTCTTTTTTTGGTATATCGAAACAATATTATTTGAGTATGTATATATGTGCTCAAGAGATGAAGAGAATTAATAAGGGAGAGAGGGGGGGGGATGAGAGAGACAGAGAAAAAAAAAGAAAGATGAGAAATCTTTTTGGCGGCAGAAGAATCAACAGAGGAAGTTTGATGAAGGGAATGCAAATATTATGATTTAGGTTATTGATTTCGAGAAGAAGGATCCACGTCAGAATAAAGAAAGACAAGTCAGAGCAAAGCAAAGACTTGGGAGATTGAATCTCTGTAATGATGAGTATGATGATGATGAGGATGATGATGAAGATGATAATGTTTGAGGTGCAAACATAGACCAACATTTCCTCTCCGTGTCTCTCTCTCTCTCTCTCAATGCCCAATATTTGCCCTTTATAAATTAATGCATAGCACATATATGTAGATATATGTATATAGCTCGTATATAGGATCACAAGGAAAGGGTTATATAGTTAATATGTGCAGGGATGGGGGGATGACAAGAGAAATACGACGAACATGAAGAACATCAGAGAGGAGATCACAGGCAAACAAGAAAATCCTCCGGGAGATAGAATACTAGCACCTATAGCACCTATATACATTAATATATTTATGTATATGCCTTTATATAATGAACTGATATATCACTGTCATATCAATAATGCTCCAACTTCAACAACTACACTTGCTTTATTCTTTCCTTCTCCTTCAAAAAAAAATCACGCTATACATACGCAATAATATTATGAGACATAGTTGAAGAGTTGAAAATGGCCGTTTAAATAGCATGGCGGATGCTTCTATCAATCAACAAACGATGACATTGTATGTATACACACACTCTATATGTACATAGCTGGGCATTATACAAACTGTGGTATACTATATTAGAACTTTGTGGGTATACTTATATTGAAGATTTATAGTTGCAATCATAGGTGAGAGCAAGAAGATTCTTTCAAAAATGCAATTTTTCCTAACCACTAGATGATCACGGCATAAAACTTATTTGATTCATGTTCAGAAATTACTATATATCAAGGAATATATGGTAGTCGGAAAGCAAACAATACTGCAGAAGATCACGCAGAACTATGGCCTATAGCTTTATACACTATCCAGGCCCATAGATAGGCGTTCAAAAGGATATGTCTTCAATGCTGAAGGATCGTGGAGGATAATAAGAGCGGGAAAATGATGAGACCTATCAAGTCTCATTCGGGCCGATTAATCAACCCTTTTCCTTTGCTCTTCCTCTTGTTGTGAACTTTATCCACACTGACCGAAAAGTTCACACTGTATAAAGCGTGTAAAACATTATATTAGTAGTAGCAACGTGTGTCTGAACGGAGACAAACATATATGATAAAAGGCTATAGAGTTCATTTCCACACACATACATTTAATTAACGACGAGTGTGTAAATTGAGCCGACAATTTGATATCCTTGGAACATTGCATACTTACGATTGCCCATTACTACAGGGACGACCATGTGTTCCGGTGGTCATTTTCGATGTATGTATATGGTAAACATATACGGACTTGGTCATTTTGAGCATGAAAACAGGGACACGATGCGAGGAAGAGGAAATCAAATCTTAATCAATTTACAGTGGAGGAGAATGGATTCGGAGTAAATAGATTTAAAAGCGAAAGAGAGAGAGAGAGAGAGGGAGAGAGAGAGAGAGAAGGAACGAGAATGAGAGAGTTGAGTTGTCCAGTGAAAAGTATATAAAAGGGCGCGAGCTCATAAAATGCTACTTGAAAATCACCCGGACGGATGGTGAGGATCCCACGCTGGGCAAGTATTACAGCTCCATTACGTGCCCTTCCGCCCTCAACGCCGCTCCTAATTATAGTCACTGTCATATATCCCCCCTATAAGTATCTATACTATCGTCATACTGTATACACTAGGAGCACTACGGTGACGTCTATATTCCGTCCGTGTTCGCATATAAAATATACACCATGCTCCGCTTTCATTTAGTAGGTATTTACATTTCCCCGGAGTATATTATCACACACACACACGCTCCATTAATCCCACATTATATTATTATATAGCGATCATATATATACTCAAGCGTAATAAATGGTCATGGCGGAAATGTCTCACAGTACCCCCTCCCTCTCCGACTAAATCCACCAATTTGTAAAGCGTATCAATTGCTATGTAATTCGTTTATCCCTACTACTACTAATCAGCACAGCTGCTAATAAATTCATCATTCATTGCCTATCATTGATTCTATTCGATGTATAACTTGACAATTCAAACTCAATAAATCAAACCAAATTCATCTCTGAAACCGGTAAATAAATTAATCCTGCTAATACCTTTATATAGGTTGACACAAAAATGCCCACCTATGCTTCATAACCATATGCTTAATCGGACAAGCAGACTAATTATACTATTCAAATCCAATAGACGGTCTCACTTCATTTCCGTGTGGAGTAAATTATATTGCAAATAAGTATTTTTGTATCACAAAAATTTGAACACGAATTCTTACGAGTTAGATTTTATGATGATAGTTGGAGTTGACATTATTTATTTACATTCTTGTACTTAATATAAATACGGAGGGAAATCCGAACGTCAATCAAAAAATTTGTCGGGCTATAATTTATAGAAACATATAAAAGAGCTGTACAGATTCATGCAGTTACAGCTCTCCTAATTAGCAAAACCTTCCTAAACGATCGTGGCATTTCCAGAATTGATCCCACTCTTTATGACTCAACACGCTGATATAAATGATATTATTAATGCACCGGTGAAATTAGATGTTAAAGTGTTGGATGTATTTACAAAGGATAAAAAGGGGAGAGGTGATAGAGCGTGAAATGCGAGAGCGGATGAGCATCAGCCTCACTGTGTGGATGTGTGTGTGTGTGTGTGGAAATAAATAAAAAACGGAGGAGCATCATAAGGATATTATCACGAAATGTAATCGGAGCCGTACGTGTGTCTGTCTATCTGTCTGTGTGTTAAAGTACAAGTGGACGAACGAGGCAGGCAAAAAGGCAAAAAGGCTTGTAAGCGATGAAGGGATAATAGATGTATAAGAAGCTATAGTGTATATAGTGCACTTGAGGCTTGGCGAGGAATCCCGCGTGTAATAAATGTAATATGACATGATAATCCACTGGCAACAACAACATCAACAACAACTAGAAGAGCCAGCCCACATGTAATTACATGGGACTTGCTCATCCGAGCGGAGTTGACTCCTCTCATCTCATTTCTCTCTCTCTCTCTCGATTTTTTCTATATGGCCTTAATATTGTGTTTGGTTATATGTGGGAAGGCCATGGCCGCCTTGCTGTAATATAACAGAGGGTCTTAAATGTTGTGTATTGTAGTAAGTATACGCATAGGGAGGAGTACAGTATAACATACAGGGAAGATATACCCTTGAGTAGTACTAAATACACTCTAGGATCCACTATGCACGTCTACTCCCCATATGATGATTAAAGCTGAGCAGATAAATAGGCTATCGTGTGCCTGCCCTCAACATCCAATTTATTCTCGCACTATTAAACAACCATACGAGAAGGAGAGGAACAAGAAGAACACACGTTCTCAATTTGTACCAACATTCACTCACTCAAATCACATTCCGAGCATATATATATATACTATATACATACAAGTATCTACAATCCATCCGACCCGACAACATCACATAACTTTTATATGATTTTAATATATTCCATACATATACAGGCGCTTGCAATGGAAGATATCATATATGTATATATTATGTATTATATGTACGTAATACACTTATATATGTATATCCATACCCAGCCAGCGTGACTCTATACTCTATAGTAGAGTAGAATAATAATAATAATAAAGCTCTCATCTCACAATCTCAAATCCTAATATCTTCATCGTATCAATCTACATAAATCTATTTTTTATTATCCGGCAATCCTACACTGGAATTATTACACCATCCATCCACTTATGCATTTCCACTACACACACAAACACACACACGCTCAGAGACTTACTCATTCAATTACACAGACGTACATATAAGTATACAAATGCTATAATACAAAAAGAGACAGAGATGTTCAAAAAATAAAAGTTTAGATTTCATGAAGGAAATATTATTTACCACAATTGTAGTAATGGCCGTGTCCAGGGGTAATGCATTTAAAACGTGTACAATGTACATAAATACAATCCTTGTATGCTATATAATGCCTTATTTATGTAATTGTGGTTGAAAAATTTTAAAGCGTCAATTTCTCTGTGGGAGAGATAGAAATCGGTACATTTGAATCCTCCTTTGGAATTTATAATAAATAATAATAATAATATAATAATAATAGATTCTACTATAGTAATAATTCCAAAAGTCATGTCGGTATATCTGCATATATAAGCGTAACTTATGTACCTATATATATATATATACCAACCCTATGAACGTAGGTTGCCGTATCTCAATTGCCGAGATTGCTGAACGCCAGTCTCAATCATAATAATGATGACATGACGGACAGGGGGAATGAGTGGATTTATCCATCTGGGAAATCCATATTAATATTAACCAATATTATCAAAAACGTGTACATATAACTATATATCTACGCTTTTCGTATAACGAAAATATTTATATACGTAACCTCATGTGTGAGGAATTTATACAGGGAGAGAAAAATCGACCAAAAAAGAGCCTATGGACGCCATATCCTCCAATGATGATAATAGTAGTAGTATATAATAATAATATTAATAGTAGAATAATAATAATAATCATAATATTCACCACAGCAACAAGGACAAGGAAAAATCATAATCATCAGAGAGAATGTAAAAGCCATGAAACTCAATCCTTCGCACAGTTTATGTATTATAGTAAGTATTTAGGCATATGTGTAATATTAAGTATATATGAATAATATATAGTCATAAGATTTTGTATAATAATAATATTTCATATATCTACACCTTATATATTATGCATATATAATATATATTTTCCATTTCAACGACGATTTGAAACCCACACGTCTCCCCATCATCATCATCATCATTTCTATCAACCACCACCAATTACAACATATATATAACTAAAGCAATAATATTACATTGCCGGACAAGACTTACGATATTACTACTCCTACTAATAACAACAACAACTCTTGAACAATTTCAACAATACAACAAGAGCGGTGCTCCGCAGGATTTTTACACCATGATTCTTATTTACGGTTCCATATACTGCAATGTTAAAGCAAGGCTTAGGGCTTATAATAGGATCTCTATGCTTATGTAACTAGCTTATACAGCCATCCGTCTCCTTCGCCAAAGTAACTTTTTTAAGGATATAATATGGGGAAAAAATCCAATCAATGACCATGATGGGAGGAAGAAGAAGTAGGAGAAGACGAATAATAATAATAATACGAAGAAAAAGAACGAGAAGGAGAAAAACTATAGGATTTTATTACTCCAACACACGGTGCATGCGGATCCTTCCTTCCCCGAACCAACGAACGAAAGAAAGAATGAAAAAAGGAACAAAATGGAAAAAGAAGATTCAAGAATAATAATATTATATGTACATATATACGAATCTACTATATATAAAGTGTAAAAGATATGCGATGAGCACGGAACTCTCCGCTCAACTCAACGCATTACTTTTAATGGCAAAGGATTGAGACTAACAGAAAACAATCAACTTTTCTCCTTTTTTTCCTTTTCTTCTTCTTCTTCTTCTTGCCTCTCTTCAATAATCCCCGCAATGGACGTCAAGTAATGTCCGCCATATAGTCCATATATAACAGATACATTTCTATATATGCATATCAAAATCCCCATATATAGACTTCCAAAAAGCGTGCTCAGGTGCACAAAATTTCGATATATTGAGAAAAGGAAAAAAAAAAGAAAAAAAAAGAGAAAAAGAAAATTATTGAAGGAGGGAGATGATAGGGAAAGGGGATTTTTTCAAGGAAAAAAACGAAATTCCCGGAAAGCTCTATAATATAGATAGACTCTTATCCATAGAGCGGGAAATAGGTTTTTTTTGAAAAAGTAATAGACGCCGTTGAGCCCTGAATCTTTATAATATCTACGATATATACTTATATATGTATAAGATATATACCTATAGGTATAATAATGGCCAGTGAGAAAAGAGTTTTATTTGTGAAAATAACTTTTTTTGTTCGCAGGCAAGCAGAGGATATAAGATTAAATGGGAAAGAAGAAGAAGGCAAAAACAGTCTTATTATCGCCGTCTGTCAGGTGTTCTATATTAGAAGATTATACCTAAGAAGATATATATGTACCTACATATATGGTCTATATACTTATATATCATGGATATATGCATATAAATGAGTAATGATACAATATACAAGCCTATATCCCGCGTACTCAACTAGGTATCTAAATATCGCAAGCCAATTTCGCAGCCGCGGCGGCGGCGGGAATTTTGAAAATTGTACAAAAAAAATTGGAGAACCATACTATTTTTAGTATTTTTGATACTTCTACCGTTATATCTTATGTATAATTTTTCCCAATTTGTACTTTATATACCCACACACAGCCCATATACGCCATTGAAGATCCCAAGATTATATTTTCAAGTCCTCAATATATGTATATATAATTACATATATTAGGCTTTTGTATATGTATATATACACATATATAGCCCTCCGCATTTTATTTGAGTGATCGAGTGAGAAGAAGAAATTCAGTGTGGTGGTGGAAATGCTCTCCGGTCACGCCATTCCTCTCCCATGTTATAACATATAGCAACAACAAGGACTTGGGCCTTAAAACTGTACGTATGTATACACATGTGTATAAATATAGCGCTCGCTCAAATCGCGCGCACTGCACGTCATATGAATAAATATGTACATACAATATAAACATACGGGAAATTTCACCATGGCGGATATATGGGAAAATAGTATATAATCGTAAATTCTACATGTATAATATAGAGACGAATTTTTGGGTGGATTGATGATGTGGGAGATGTATGGTGGGAAAGGGAAGGGAAGGGATGAGAGAGGCAGTTTCTTGATGAATTGCAAAAAGGAAAAAAACTCTCATTCCAGTGTGTCGACGGACGAGAGATAAATTGAGCGGAGAGACGGGAGAATTTTAATTTCCCTCAAAAACTCATTCCTTTTAGTACTTCTCTCTTCTCTTTTTTTCTCTCTCTCTCTCTTTCCGTCTTTCTCTTTTCCTATTCTACCTCACTACTTCTTTTTCTTCTTCTTCTATTTCTTCTTCATATCGTCTCCATCTCTTTTTCCTCCACTCTTGTTTTTTTTTGGTTTAAACACATTCAACTTTTCCTCCTCTCCTATAGCCAAACCATTAGCACCTCATATCTCCCGCATTTTGATTCTTCTATATCTACACAACTATTCTATTCCATACTTTGCTTTTCCCCCACACGCATTTTCCCCACACTGTATACTTACTTATGTAGAGCAAAAATACGAAATTTATGACATTTACATGAAAATTATGACATATTACAAAGGGATAAGGAATTCTCTGACTCTTCTCAAGTTACCCCTTGTCCCCTATTTATTATTCATTCCCATATGCATGTGATTTATTATGGTGGACCGGCCCGGGAGAAATTGAAAACTACATACGATGCATTTTTAACAACGTGATGCATGAATTTTGATAGTATGGATTTTATTATGCATAAATATACATACCTAAGTTATAACTTGTATGTATATATAAAAGTCATGAATACTACTATGCTTTTGCATGGGGAAATTCCCATATGGGGACTTCATGCTATATATGCGAAGTTAAAAAACAATTTAATATTAAATGGAAAAATTAAAAAAAAATAATAATGGGATCTTCTGACCTGTTTGAACTGCTCCTCAAAACTCCAAGTCTGCTGAGAGGAGGTGGAGGAGGTGGATGAGTCCGACGCCGGCGGTTGATTGGCGGGAAGAGTCTCTTCCGGATAGCCACGCAATGGCGGAGATCTTTCTTGTGAGAAGTCTGGAAAGCTGGCCTGCGTACAAATTTAGAAAAAAAATTTTTTTACACATTTTTAAAAAACATTTTGTGCAAAACATTTTTAAATTTTTTCGTGCAAATGTTTTTCAAATTTTTTGTACAAATTTCTTATAAAATTTTTTGTGCACATTTAAAAAAAAAATTTTCGTGCACATTTTTAAAAAAATTTTCGTGCACATTTTTAAAAAAGTTTTCGTGCACATTTTAAAAAAAAATTTCGTGCAAATTTTTCACATTTTTCGTACAAATTTCAAAAAAAAAATTGTACAAATTTTGTAACAATTGTAATAAAATAAAATATTTAGATATAATTTAAAAAAAACTTACTCTGTGAACCACGCTGTCTTTTTCTTTTGCGGCCGCTGCCGCAGCTGCCAAATGAGAAGCCATGAGATGTGGAGCGGGGAAAAAGAGAGGAAAGGATCTCTGAAGGTCTTCCTGATCGAACGGCATGATGCCCTGGCGGGAAACCGAAACAAACTAAATTTAATTTACTAATTATCTATTTCAATTTTTTTATTTAAAAAAAAAATAAAATAATTATTATCATTATTTGTTTTATTTTATTTTTTTAAATATTTTCCAACAAAATCAGGTGAAATAATACAAAATCAATTATTATTGCTATTACTTTATTATATAGTTACCATATGTATTTTTTCCTTGTTTTTGTGTATTTGTTTTTTTTTCTCTATTTATAAATAATAAAAAATACCAAATAATAATAAAAA
This sequence comes from Lipothrix lubbocki, assembly GCA_034696945.1. Lineage (NCBI taxonomy): Eukaryota > Metazoa > Arthropoda > Collembola > Symphypleona > Sminthuridae > Lipothrix > Lipothrix lubbocki. Next base: position 1,180 of record JAQGAK010001766.1, on the reverse strand, counting down.
AAAATATCCTCACCTGTTTCAGTCTGGCCAAGACATCCGCATCAATGGAAGGTTTTATGGGCTGCTCATTCCGGGAATTATTGGACATGCGAGAGTCGTCGTCCTCCTCCTCACTCATGTCGTTCTCGGGGCCCGACTGCAATTTACACAACAACTATTTATTAAATTGTAGCCATTTGTGCAGTACCGGGAATTATTTTTTTTTATTTTGATTTTATTAAATTACATTAATTATTTTTTTTATCTATAATTAGTGAACACACCATAAATATAGTAAATTATTTATAGCGCAAATTTAATTTTTTTTCAATCAGAAATACAACTGTAAATTATTTAATTTTTTAATTTTTCAAATTATTTAAAAATAATTTAAAAATAGCGGGAATAGCGCGCAGGCAGTCGGGAAGTTTGACAAGCGGGGCGAAGCTGCGGACGGAGGAGAGAAACTTGATCTGCCGGCCGTGAATTTTGAATTCCGGTCACATTTGTTAGGATTTAATGGGCATACAGGGCAATGGAAAGGGAAGGGAGAATGGAGACTCAAGTTGAAATTTTGAACATCAAAATGGTGACACGAGACACCAATTACGATTAAAGATGTAGAAAAGATCCTCATCATGTGTTTGTTGTTCGTCGGAGAGAAGCGGATGAGGGGCAACAAGTAGAAGAAGATGAACGGCATGAATTGCGAGAGGGTGAAATGAAAAGTCTGGAAGAAGAAGGAAAAGAAGATGAAGGAGAAAAGCTACATAGTAATACACATGAGCTCGCGCGCATCTTGTTGTAATAATCAAAAAAAGATTTAAAGATGAGAAGGGATGTAAAAAGAAGGAGAGGATGGGAGAGATAAAAGAGCGGAGCGGAGCGAGCGGAGGAGGGAAAGAGGCTTTGATAAGCCTGAGTATAGTTAAAGTATGAAGAATAAGGAGATAGGAGGACACATTACACAATATTCAGGAATTCAAAGCGGATGAATAGAATGAGAGATTCAATGAATAAGGGACGCGTGTCTGGCACATGCACTCTCTCACTCACTCACACTCCCACTTATGTGGGCCCTGGGGTTGTTCAAATATTCATTTTATTCTTTTTATTTTGTATTTATTTTTGTATCAATTTTTGTATCAGTTTTTGTATCAATTTTTGTATCAATTTTTGTATCAATTTTTGTATCAATTTT
>JAQGAK010001765.1:0-26998 GCA_034696945.1 Lipothrix lubbocki | reverse complement strand
ATAATTATAAATAAAAATAAATAAATTAAATAAATAATTATAAATAAATTAAATAAATAATTATAAATTAATTAAATAAATAATAATAAATTAATTAAGTAAATAATAACAAATTAATTAAATAAATAATAATAAATTAATTAAATAAATTGTAATAAATAAATTAAATAAATATAAATTAATTAATTATATAAATGGTAATAAATAAAAAATGCATAATTGAAACAAGAGTAATAACAAAAATTAAAAGAATTGCTACATCATATGTACATGTAAAAATTACGTTCCGGGTACATTGGTGAAAAGCTTCTAATCCCTTGGGATTTCTGAAACCACTAATTTACTCAAACATTCGATGCCTCCAGTAAATTATTCTGATCCCCATACCTTAGAAAACAACTCCTTACATAATAAAACTACCGAAACTCCCAGCAGAAGATATAACAAATAAATCTTCTTATTGAAGTCGGAAGCACGCACATCTCCGATCTCATTGACCTGATTCCATATGTCCATCGCCTACTACATGTCCCTATGCCACAATACGAATTTATTCCCTGTATATTGCCTCTCTTGAGATCTTATTTTATTTGAAGTCCTTGCAGCACTGTTAAAAAATTAATGCTTTCTCCAGCAAAAATCAAAGGATTCGGAGGTTTGGAACTCCGAGAAAGTGCAAAAAAAAAACGAGGAAGTACGAAAAGAAGAGAGGCTGTAAATTTATATTTGAGACCATCAAAAACCAACAAAGATCTTCGATGAGTGAGTTGTTGATAGCATCTTTCGGAGCCAAGGACAGAATTAATTATTTCAAGCTATATAAGTCCCTCCTGCTAAATAAGTCTTGTCGTCCTGATTTTATGTGCTCAAATAAAGTTATTTGATACGATGATTTTATTCTGAGGGAGAAGCGGCAAACAATAGGAAATAGGTCATGAATCCTTAAAGTGCGAAGGCGGGTAAACATTTCGACATCTTTATATCTCATCATATTGACATAGCGATCTTATGTTTTTAATTTCCCTTTCGTAAAAAATCCGTATCCTTTTATTTCTCAGTAATTCATAAAATCAGTATCTTTATAGCATTATTTCCTCTCTTGAAGATCCCCGAAGAAGGAAATTTGGCAGGAGTTTCCATCGGATGACCTAGTCACCATGATATTTATGTTCGGTCACGTTTGTTAAAATGAGCTTTAATGATGACGGATTGTAAATAAAGAACGACAAAGTGCGAGAAAACCATTTCCAGTGTACATCTACCATCAAAATAATTGGTTTTCTTTTTCTTATTTTTTTTTACATGTGACCTGACCCACATTTCGCCGGACTTATTGGACGATAATACAGAGCGTCGTACAAGGAAATTCTTCCAAATTGAGAATGAGACACTTCCCATTATTCTAGAAACATCAACACTGCCTGGTCATCAATTAGTCACTGCAGCTTTTCGAATCTTTCTCGAAGAAGTTCTCAACTATGATTCCGTCATTGTCAAGTCGTACAAGGGCAATTTTAATACTTCGTTGGTTATTAACCGGTTGATGGGAATGGAGACGTGAGTTTATAATATCTAAGTACTTAATTTTCGTCTATAGCACAAGAATGAACAGTTACAAGATATTTCACAAATATTCGAAAGCAAAACGGACCATGTCGTTTAAAAGCATGGCCGCTTTGTTTACATTGCCATCAGTATAGCGCATGTATATACGGCAAGCAAAATCCGCTGCTGCTATGGAAAACTATTATGCTGTAATGCAACTAAGTCTTGCATGTTGTAGAATGGGAAAATATTCCAGCAGTTGCTACCGCATATGTGTCTTTGGAATGGTAAATGAACGGGATAGTTACTTTGGCATTCCAAGCTGTAAAAACAATATTCGGAAGTTGTACATAGTCATTCTTATTCCATTTTAGGATCTGTGGAGTTAGTTATATTTACCTCTTCAACGTAGAATTTAGTTTAAAAATGAATTTATAGCTACATTCCTCATTTTTAATTAGGTACAGTTTATTATGCGGGAAAATTGTAGTTGACAAATTTAATTGAAAATAGGTTATCTTTGGAAATATTTCATCCTAAAGAGAAAAGGGTTACTAGTTCATATCCATGTGTAGTCAAATAGAATGAAACGTGAATGGTTGTCATATCTAATAAAAAAGGGCTACTAATTAAATTCATCTATTTTTTGTAATATTTTTTAGATTACAAAAGCTGAGGTGAAGGTTTGACGAGCTCAAATTGAATTATAATATAAGTACTATAAAGTTTATACATACATATATAATGTGTATTGAACATGGTCAAAGCTGAACGAGCTCTCAGTTTGATGAATCGCAAAAAAAAATTAGCCCGAAGAAACTAAAATGTATTGGCAGGAAGACAAAGTTTGTTTTTTATATGTATATTGCCGATGGCAAAAACGACTGCTGCATATGCATACATTGGCGTCAGGGAAAGAGAATACATACATATATATATGACTTTGGAGGAGAAAGCAATAAAAATAGATTTTATATCTATCTGTATACAATTCCTGAAGAAAGCCTTTGCAGAATTTATAGAATGGGAAATCATATATAAGTAGATATACAAACAGAAAACCTAGTGGAACTTATTCGAAAAAATGATAGTCAGGATTTTCAGAGTTGTAGTATAGATAGTTATTAGCTTTTTCGTAAGTTACTTTCCGCTGTACATTCTCATGCTTATTGGAAGTCCTCATTTTGGGCAATATTTCACCCTGTCGTCCTTTCCTTTCATACAGTTTTTTTACATCCTTTTCTCCTGAAGAATAGAATGAGAGGTTGAATGATTTTTTTTTCTTCCGTGTCTCCTTTCAGGAAAGCCGAGACAGTAGTCAACCTAGCCGTTTGGGTTCCACCTGATCTGGAGCGGGAGGTGGAGGACCATACTTCTTTTGGCCATGTGGAGAACTGTGGTCATCTTGGATTTCCGGGAAGGTACCGTCGTCATTCATCTTCATTCTCATCCGATAGAATAGCTTCGATGAACAAGCACTTCCGAGAAAAATAATATTTATTCAGTGTTCTCTTTCTGATATAAAGGAAAGAAAATACTTTCATGCTTTCTTCGCGAGAATATGTATACATTTTTCTATTAATCGAGTGGTTCATGCTCAGGGAGTGTTATCCTTTTTTGTGCAACTGCATTTACTTTTACTCTATAAATTCATCTCACCCTTTGTTTTCATGTTTACCGAAGAGCTTTTATTAGAGAGAAATATTGGTTCGTGAGTGCTGCCGGTAGTAGTTCTAAAAGCCCTAAATGTTATTTGAAGGTTTTGAATGTTCCTTTGGGGAATTTATATAATATTCATTTAAAATTTTATTATTTTTGTGATTATTCGTTTATTCATTTTTTTTAAAAAATTATTTGATGAATTTTGTATTGAATTAACTTCTTATGACTTATAGATTTGGATGGTTCATTCCAAAGTCTCCAGTGGTGGATAAGCATCCTACTGTGGATTACTGGAGGACATTCCATGATAACCCGAGGATTTCTAGTCTGTTCAGTCTCCGTGGGGAAGACCTAACCTTGGCTTTGTCCAAATCCAAGGATCAAGTTACTGGACGGTAATTTTCATTTCATTTCAAGGAACTGCCTGCTTGCCTACGTCTAAAAATATTTTGTTCGGAGAGTTACCATATGTTTACCTACTCAATATTCCTTCCAGTTTTTTAGCTTCATTATTATTCTAAAATGTCGTATACTACATACGTTTTTAGTTTTGAGAATCTACATATTAATTCCTTGGAGTCCACTTTTGCACGGTGTTTCTGTGTCAAGGTGTTTTTCACGACGTAGGTAGATAGTGCCTCTCCATAGTTTGGTAGTTGTATGTACATATGTGTTTTTGTTGGGAAAGCATGTGATTTTCCCTGAAATCCCCCCAACGGAGCAATGCAATAAGATGATTGTGCATGTCTTTCCTGTATAGATATTACTGTGAGGAGAACTACTGCCAGGACGGAGTTTTTGAGCCAGAGAAATGCAAAGCCTTGATGAGGCATCAAAAGGGTCATCAGTGTGCGGTGCTCTTGGCCTCCTCCCCCGGTTAGTTAAATTTACCCTTATTATTGATGTTGACCTTCTATGTTGGCTATTTTTAGTAATACTAGATTATATACTATGTTTGTGTATATATATACACTATAAATACTTGAGCCATTTTTTATAAATTAGTTATACATATTTTAATTATATATAATTATTTTAAGTAAATATATTTAATTATTTTATAACTTTTAAGTTTGTACGAGTCCATTCTAAAGTCCATTTTTTATGTATTTTGTTTCAAATTTGCGCAAAATGCGGAACAAAATCAAATTACAGAATCCGAGATTCGTAAGTATATTTATTTTTGAAATTTAAACTCTCGTGGTTGGTTTTGTGGTCTTCTGGTGGTGTGTTTCTGTTTTTTCTGTTGTATTTATTTCCACTTTAGTTATTACTATCATCATTCTAATTTTTATCTTTTTTTCTTGTGAATGTAATTTTCTGTATATATTTTATCATTTACATAGTCGTATTATCTACTGTTAATTGTTAATTCTCTATTACCTATGTTGTTTTAAAACGCCTGCTGCTCTGTCTTGCCATGAGTGTTTAAAAAACGTTTTTGATATTTGACACATACATATAGCTCTTTGAGGTGCAAGGCGATTATCTCCTATTTTCTTAAATGCTAAATAGGCTATCGACCATCATTTTGCTGCAATGTGGGTTAACGCATATAAAGAGCATTGAAATCTAAAATTTACGTCCCAAGGCATTTAAAATTAATATTGGTAGGTATATATTTAATAAAAACCATGTTAGGATTGTTGGAGTTAACCCATCTTGCACTTTAAATGATGGTGGATAACACATCTTGCCTTTAAGAAAAATGGAGATAACCCACCTTGCACCTTAAGTAGCGATATTTTATTTCTCTTTGGTTGTTGGTTGCAATTAAGCAATTAATAATTTGTTGTTTAATAATTTGCTGTCTGTTTGTGTAACTGGAAAACTGTCATAATTCACAGTTTTCTTGCTGCACTTGTTGTCAGCACATTCTATACTTATATTTTCTTGGTTTGGTTTGGGATGTGGTGGTGACGGTATTTATACTTAACCTATTGCATCAGAGATTGAAGTGACAGAAAAATATAACGGTTTCTTTAATAAACTTATCATTCTTTAGACTTATCATCATCGTATCACTTTTTTGCGCTTTCCGTATTATGTAGAATCTGTTTTTAGTCCTTCAGGAGGCAAAATGACAGATACACAATTATGTACACAATACTAAAAGACTAGAAATATATTATTTAGAAGTTCTTTGCGTAATCAAGAATATCTCGCAAGATTTCTGGTGATGAACGAAAAGAAAGTTGATGAAGCAGTACGTCCAACGTAGTTTTAACTATGTTCATTATGTATTCACTATATTTATTTTCCCATATAACCCTTTAGCGCGAAGCATAGCTTCAACCGCTATGGGAAGATATAATTTTTAATTATAATATTACAGTTGAGTTTGTTGGCTTGCTGAAGCGAACGGATGTTATAACTTACATTCTATGTACGTGTATGTGTACATTTCCTTCTGCCTCTTTTGAAGGATGACACTTCTTTGAAGTAACTGTTCAAATCAAAGTTTCAAAGCGTAGCGTTTGTAATACTCTTCGTGTTGTATATACTGTAGTAGTTATGTTATTTTTTGGTGGATGTGACCTAATCAGTGTAATGTTCATTGATGTAATAAACTGCGCAGCAGAAAATGTCCGGCTAATTATTAATGAAATTAATTTGGATGACACCCCCAATAGAGTCGTCGCATTTCTTGACCAAGCAAATCACGGACCTTGACCTCCATGTAAAGATCATGTAAGAGACTTCTATATATCTTCAATTCTTATTTAGTCGTACGTGCTAAATATTTCTTAGTGTGTATTAACGATGTGGATCAAATTTCTTAGTATTTTTATACTATTTTTTAAGATCACATAACATATCTTTACTCATTTTTATCTCTAGGTTATTATTAATTGCACCAGTATGGCACAAATCAGTTGAAATCTGTCACTAAGAATTTTATCTTTGGTGAATTTAAAAATGTGAAATTTATGTTGTCATGTTGTCATCAATGATGATGAAATCTTGTTGTTTATTTGCCCTTCAATCATCCATCGGTCCAGTAAATACTATTTGCAGTAATTAATTATAAGTGCCTTTTAGATACTTAGTTTCCTGAACACGTCAGCTGTCAAGCTTTGATTTTACAAATTTAATTTCTTGCCTCTTCTAATAATTTAATTTGTCAACTCCCCTTTTTAATTACAAGCTTGATGATATGTTTGCTTTTACGATGAAGGACATATCCATAAAAGCAAAGCTTATTTCACAAATTTTAGATCATTATTAAATATTTTGTACTAAAACGTACTTGTGCGATGATAATCTTAATTAATTTATTCAGTATTTATGTATGATCTGTAACTTTATTTTTATTCATAATTAACTTTTATTTATTAATTAGTTGCATATTTTGGTCTTTACAACAAATCATTCCTAAGTTAATTTACTTAATTCGTATTTACGTAGATATCTGGGGCCCAACTTGGAACAAGTTGTGCAGCACTTGGCGCAAAAGTATAGGAATTCCTCAACTCAATCGATCATGTTCTTCAGCTGGAAGCCGAGTCTTATCACTACCGGATTGGATTTGATTAGTGTGTCTTTCAAAGCTTGCAACTCGGATCTCTATTGTAACTATGAGTCACGCAAGTTGGAGAAGATTGTTTGGTCCGGGTTTAAAACTGCTGAAGCTGCTTATGAGGTTTGATCCCTATTCTTTAGTATCTCTACTACCGTAAAATTTCTTGGTAAATAATAAGCAAAGATACATGCATACCTATATGTACATATGTCTACTGATGTTTTAGCTTCTATATCTTAGTTGATGAGGCAAATGTTATTACCGACACAATTGCTCAAGCACACGAATGGCTACGGTTACAAGATATTTCACAAGTATTCGAAAGCAAAACAGACTATGTCGTTTAAAAGCATGGCCTATGTATTTACATTGCCATCAGTATAGCGCATTTATACGGCAAGCAAAATCCGCTGCTGCTATGAAAAACTAATGCTAATAAGTCTTGCATGTTGTAGAATGGGAAAATATTCCAGCAGTTCCTACCGCAAATGTGTCTTTGCAATGGTAAATAAATGAGATAGTTACTTTTGCATTCCAAGCTGTAAAAATAATATTCGCAAGTGGGAGTCTTGCATTTCAGCAACTGTAAAGATAGTTATACTTGCTTCTTCCACGACGACACAGTCAATTTGTGAAAACCTTGATAGCAACAACCAGAGCTTTATTGCTTATTTATTGATAATCACATGAGTTCAACAGCCTGCTTGATTTTCAGGCTCTTGAGGAGCCGTCTTCAAATCTTCCGTATTTGAACAAGTATAAAGTGTTAAGATGTTACACAGTTGTGGCAAAAATTGGTTTCGTCCTTCTGTTCTTGTTCCTTTTGCTTAAGCCGCGATAAGATCATATACTACTAAGCAAACTAGCATCATTACATTTTCTGAGGTTAAAAAGGATTTCTGAGTTTTGAGGGTGCATATTTTGAGATGCGTAAAGCCGTAGTTTTACATACAGGCATGAATCTATACTTATAGATGTAGGGATACATATTGTGCAGGGGTGATACTGTCGCTCTTAATTCGCAATAGGAGTAAAGTACATGAAAAAGCACAGCTTCACGTACTCCAATCGTCGGAATGTAATGTGGAATTAAATCTTGGTGTATTGTATGTGCATGCCATTAACTTTTATGATTAACTGTTTACATTATTATTCTAGGGCAAGTATGTGATATGTCATTGTACGTACTCATTTGAGATTGTATGTATATACATACGTGACGCTTCAATGTTGTATCCTCTCTGATTACTATTACTCAGACTTTTATACATTGACGCTCGGTTGGCACAACTGTTTATACTTAATTTATGTGCTCTGTTTTCATCATTTAACTGTTTCAGACATTTTAAACTTCATAGGAAGCCAGTTCAATCCTGCTGGTAAATGCTCGTTGATGTAATTCCTAGTAGATATTAGCTTATATCAAGTAGCTATACTTGACTTTTAGGACTTTGTCAGACATTGTGGGAAAATGCTACTAAAATAGTAATTTTATTGTTTCTTATGAACTGTTACTTACTGCAAAAGTATGCAGATTGCAAATGCAAATCATAAAACTTATTAAACCACCTAGATTCAGTTTTCTACAAGTGTTCTTACTGAGATGTTTAGGGTGTCTAAAATGTTTTAGTTTTGAAATATTTTTGAATGGAACAGTGTAGGTAACACAGTTTATGGAAAGAAATATTTATATGCTAAAGTTTTATTTTCATCACAGGCAAAATTGCATTGCGGAAAAATAACTCATTTTATGAGGTTCAAGAGTTTTGAATGGCAAGTTATCCTAAATGAATTTGTGTTTGTACTATTGGTCTTGTGTTGAAGGTGTAGTCGTTTAATGTATTATTTGGTACCAATTTCGAATATTCAATGTCTTACTTGTGTCACATTTTAAAGTAATTTATGATATTCAAAACATAATTTAATCTTTACATTATACACTTAAGCACGTGTATATGAATGAAAATGGATGAAGGCTGAAATAACAGCCTCCCTCCCGTGCAGAATATACATCTTCCCTTTAAGCTATTTTTAGCTCCTTTCAAATATCTTCCGGCTTGTGCTCTACATACAAACGCTTTTATTACTAATTTTATTTGGCAAGATATATTGTTTTAGCCTTTTCCTGGATGATATGATCCCAAGTACTTTTACTACAACAAAGTCTGATTTTGACTCGGCGGAACTCTTTTTTAGAATAATTTTTACATTCATTTTAATTAGTTGATTGTCCAATCAGTATATTTAGTGAGGGATAAAATTTGAGCTGTTGAGTGATGATTTCATAATTGTCTATACTATATGTGTTTACGTAAAAGTTTACGGCATGTGTCAATCACTGCAACAGCAATCCAAATAATAAGACGTACATTTGCTATTTAATTTAATTTGTTTAATTTGTAAATGTACACAAATAAAAATATAAATAATTCGTCAATAAAACCAGTAGTTGTACTGGAATTTGTTTGAGTTTAAATCTAAAAGTTTGTCTGCAAATCCTAAAGTGACATTTTATAATTTAGTTTTAGCATGTCCATCGAATGTTTTGCATTCCCTGAGTAGTATTTACTTTCAACCTTTAAGAGGAGACGTTAGGAAAAACTGTGTTACTAGATTGAAACTAATTTTAATCCGTTATATTTACTTGATACACGTGAGTGTAACTTTCAAGTTATGAGGAAGGATGATGGAAATTAGGAGACTGCAAAATCAAAAGAGCAGGCGAATGTTAATGAGCACATGCTGATAAAAGAAGGATTAAGTGGTCGAAATCAAGGCCGTTTATCGTGATGCGGAGGCTTGTTTAGTGTAGAATAAGTTCATATAAGTTTACAAGTTTAATTAATTCCATATATCATTCAGTGTAAGTGCAGAATCCTGCAGAATTTACTGAAGCTCAAGAGTAGTAGATTCCAAGCGTCTACATAATTTAGTAGCATTAATGATCACGTTTAAATGAACTCCCGGTCTTAATTTTATAATTTACGACCGACATATGCTGGTGACATTGATATTGTGGGGCTTCTTATAAATTCGGATGAATAAAAACTGCAAAATTAATGCGAGGAATACTGTTTTAGTACAGAATTACATATGTAGGTTGGAGTGAATCGTTTATATTCATGTTTAAAACTTTCGCGCCTTGCTTCATAATTTTATCTTTCTTCCATTTGTTTATTTATCTTTCAGGCTGTTCACCGAATCTCGTTTAACCAAGATGAATACACTGCTTTACTGAATCTCTACAAAGCGGAGATCCAAAATCCATTGACAACTATTGATGACATCGCTTGCAAATGGATGCGGAATAACCATTCTAGAGGCATTTGGGAACATTGGGTGGCGGAGAGTCACAAGAAGAAAATGACGCTCCATATTGGCGGTATCTTCCCTATGACTGGGAATTACGTGGCGAAAGGAATCCCCATGGGTAACATTCAGATTGGATTTATCTTTATATTAAATTAACTGATTTTGCACCAAAACAAGGTTGAATCTTTCCTATATGTAACATTATAATGTCATGTTTATGTTCTGAGAGTTAACACAGCCATTTTTGCAAGCTCGGACGCGTGTTTTTAATCACGCTCTTGTGGGTAAACAAAAGCAATATTTACTTGAGCTTTTGGTTTCGCATTCAATTACAGTTGTTTCTCGGGCGGAAATATCACTCGAAGCTCACAAGCACGGTCAAGTTCTCTTTACAAATACTATGAAAGTGATAGGAAGGGTATACAAACTATATGTACGTATATTCCGTTATTGTGTAATTATATATGTAGGTGCTTCTGTAGAGATGAAGGTTTATCCGAATTCAATGAAGCAGTTGCAGTCGACTGGGAGCTCTAGACTTTATCTAAACTCAACTGTGTGTAGCTTGTGAAATATTTAAAAGGAAATTCGTTACTCCGCAAGAGAAATTTTATTTGACAAGAGAAATTCTTTTTCTGCGTGCGCTTTTGCTGACATTGCGAAAGGCTCTTTTGGAGGCACTTAATGGCGTTGGATATGTTTTCTGTAGAAATTTACTTGCACCGCAAATACTTTGTGGTTTTATTATTTTATACTTTTACATAATATGTATGTTAGGCACTTATTGTAGCTACTACTACTACTACTACTACTGTACAGAAATCTCCTTTTATATTAGTTGTCGACATGGATTCACTCGTGTTACGAAAGCACACTTCCACCAACCGATTCTTGTTATGTATGGGTAAATAATACAAGCCCTGTCAATTACTTGGCATTAAACCTGTTACGTTTCCTCTGAAGTTTGAACTTGAAAGGAACTACTATCTGTACATACCTTAATAAGATGAACAGCGTTTGATATAAGCATCTGTTCGTGGATTTTGATTGATTGCCCTTCACCCGCACGCTATAATAAGTGCTAACGAGGAGTTTGAAGTTTCCAATGGATTTTCTATCCTCTATATATTTATATGGCTAAAAGAATTAGGTAAGTTTCTGTCGACATTCGAATTTTCGACAGCAACAAGGGGTCTCTTAGGGCATTACTAAACGTAACCATAACAGTTATTAGTATTAATTTCTGGCATTTACTTTAATAGCATTATATTTTGTTATATTAATGTAGTATACTGCATACTTATAGTATCTTCCTAGTATGTATCTATGTATATGAACTCCACTGATATTACTGCAGTGCTACTTCACCAGCTTAGCTATAATCAGCAAAGGTACGGGCAATAAATGGAATCATCCCTAAACTTCGTAGTTGTTCCCTTCTATCGTCATTCTTTTGATCCATATGTATATGTATGCACTAAAGTTGAAGTACAATCCTCAACTCAAGCTTTGTTCTTTGCCTTGTTTTCTCATTTGTCTTCAGATTAAAGTAAACCTTTCGGTGCGAATCTCAGAGGCTTTTCCTTAGGGAGATGATATTTCCCCTGATGATAATCCATCCTTTTACAATTTAGAAAACCATTTACTTACTTTCGTTCTACGCGGCTTCTGAATCTGCTATTGGTGGTGGATTTGCTATGAAAAACGACCGTGGATTTAATACTCTTTCATGTTTTTGCAATCGGTAGAAGTGAGAAGTTTTTGGATGCGTAGTAGCTATTAGTAGCTATATATGTAGTTACTGTATGACGTTATACACAAAATGTCCCAATTGAATAGTTTTGAGATTCAGTAGATTGAACGGAAATACAATTATTATTCCTTATCAGTCGTGTAGGTACAGATAAAAATAACTTGTAAGACTTTGTGTCTTTCGAGTTATTGTCCTCGGAAGGATAAACTATATGCTCAGCACTTCCGTGCGGTGGACGCTCAGATACAATTCATCATATACGAGTTGGATTTTATACATAAGGAAGACTTGTACACTTACGTAGATAGATAGTTGTATAGAGAAGATTATTATATAAAAATTGGTATCCCATAAGCTGAAGTATAAAAGTCTCAAGCTCCGATTGGAAATGATTTTGTTTTGTGCTGATGATGCATATGATGAAACGCCTAGAAAGTCATTTTATTATATTTTATTATAGCGTAGGAGTATTTCTCCGTGTGCTCTCCGCAGAGAAAGGCCATAACAAGCACGGAACGGCAAGAGAACAGGTTGAGATCATCACTCTAAAGAGGATGATTGCCCATTGGGTAGAATATTGTATTAAATATCTTTCTCTGCTGTGCTGGCTCTGAAAATTCCCTTGTGGGTGTTTCTCTTCACAGTCAAAACCATATGAATGTTTATGGTTTTTTTAGCATTTATTTCCAGTGTTCCAGTGGGCGATAATAATGTCATGACAAATTCTCATATCTTCCTCTTCTCAGTCTCGCCAATCCTCACACCACATGTACATACTACTATATGTTTCATGCTTGTTTTCCTTATGTGGTTATGGAAATGGCTTATTATAATCCTTACCTGGACTCTCGAGCAGCATTCTTCCGGTTGAAAGATTCCCGTGTGTAAAGCTGCGTTGTATTTTGTGTTATTGCCTCCTTGTATAACTCGTTTGAGACACATAAGCAGTTATCCCGAATCTTTGATTTTATATTTTATTTCCTTCTACTAAGCTTATTTTATTTTTATACGTACCTGCAGCTCTAATAACTACCAATTTCTTCTATGACATGTATTATGATAAGTGCTGCATATGAACTGAATCCGATGACTGATGTAATAAATTATAATAATGTACATAAATGATGCGAACATGATAGTTATAGTGGCTACTCTTACAGTTCTACAAGTTCATTAAAAACTACGTTGGTGCAAATCTACAGTGCTTATTGTTATTTATAGTCTTTACTATCTAGTACATTTTACACTTAATTGGCAAATTATGTAAGATTTTTGTACTGCTGTGTTGGTACAATTGCCTTTTATTGTTGTAAAGTTACTGTTGGTTTATAATAATACAATATTCATACAATTTTTAATTTATTATTATTTACAGCTGCTGAGATGGCAGTTAAAGCTATCAACAATAATAATACTCTCTTAAACGACTACGACCTAAAGTTGTTCGTGTTTGACGGGCAGTGCCGGGCAGACAATGTGATGAAGACCTTCATTGATTTGATTCGTCAACCGGAATTTCCCCACACGGTGGGCATCCTGGGTAAGATTATTTCATAGTTTTGTAAATGCATGATCTTATATTATTTTAAATATATTGGTATTTATTCAATGTGCACTCCTCCCTTATATTCCCCCTAAAATCTTTGTCTGCGCTCCCAGAGCAGTTTGAATTGGTTCCACGTGACATACATTACGACCAATCAAACTAATGAGACCGTGCGGAGCACGGGCTTAAAGCTAGTGATATACATACATCAGCGGTGTCTCCAGACTAGACTAAAATATCTATAGCTCAATTAATTTTCAAGGGTATGACGGTAGCAGTGTTTAGATACGAGGCTTGAACAAACACTAAAGTGCAAATACGTTTCGAAACTAGGAGTATGCACTTATACATAAATTCCACTACTATTTTAGAAATTAATTATTTTCTTTACAGTTGTAACACAACACTGCTACTGACATTTGATAAGTATTTATAAATAATTATCAAATATAATATAATTAATAAATATAATATAGGTATTTATATCTACATGCGACAGTCAAAACCTATGATACTAACAGAAGTTTTGCATATTATACATATAAAGAGCCAGTGATATGAGAAAACCTCTTCTTTTATCAGAAGAAAGAAATCACAGTAGTTGTTTCAATTTAATCAAATACAAAAACACCATCAAAGGTGCAATTCAGACTGAGGATTTACTATCTTTCTTTATTAGATTGATTATTTCATAGTTTGTCGGTTTAACTGGTAAATAATTATTTGTAATTTCTTTGATGTTCGGCGAAACCTAAATCAACAGGGATTGATGAAGAGTAGCAGAATATTTGTAATTTATAGAAATAAATTGAAAGCTATAAAGCCAAGTTTCCGCATTGAGTATTTTCTCAAGCTATAAAGATATGCAGTTACACAGATTAATCGAATTACATGAAGAGTAAGGATGTGGTCATTTAACATCCAAAATTTTATCATAACGTGGATAACTTTTTTAATCATAAATAATGTCACAATTTTTATAACTACTGTAAAACTTTTTTCCACATTTTCAGCATTTTTAAGGGAGAAAAGTTCATTTTCTAATCCTTTTTATAAATAAAGATACAGCGAATTGCACGTGAAAGTCTGTAAAGGACAAAGGGAAGTATAATACTATTCAGTACGCTGCACTTTTACCCACGGATTATCTTCCTGAAAGAAAACTTGTTCTCAAGGTTTTCCTTTCCTTTTACAGTTTGCCTTAAGCACCTATTTATGTATTCATTCATGGTACCCTTTCTACTTCTAATCTGGTTGAAAACCTTGTTGTAAACTTTATTTCGTAATGTTAGTATTGTAGTATCATGTTGAAGAGTTCTCAATTCTGGAGACATGGCTATTGGGTTGTAACTGCACCTTCTTTGATGTGTCATCCCACTGCTTATCAAAGTATAATATACATATGTTTTGTCTGTTTTCTTTTGAGATTCAAGTTCAGTTGAATTAGTTTCTTATTTCTCGTGTTTTATCTCTAGATTCTAATTTTGCATGTTCCGATCATGCCTTTAATACTTAATTATACGAAAATTGATTGTGATTAGATTTGTTTTCAAACGACGAAAGAATAAACGAAGCCGTAGTAGAAGTAACATTTGTTACAAAAATATAAATTGCGATTTTGAACCTGAAGAAGGGAGAACTCCCCAAACGTTGTTCCAAATATTAAATAAAATGCATGTTATAAAGTGAAATCCTTCTTTTATATTGCATACATTACAAAAATATAAAAAATAAATAAATAAAATAACAAAAACATATTTAAAAAAACAAATAAACGAATACTTAAATAGGGAATAAAATAAAATAATGTAAAACTAACATAATAATAATGTGTTATATCACGCTCTGCGTTTCCATTTATACATCAAAGAACAAAGGAAACCAATTGCGAAACCATGATTCTATGTTGAAATTATTTTTATTGGTACACAGATTAAGTGCATCTGACAAAGTTCCCACAGGGTTGAAGGACTAATGTTTGCCCTCCACTTTGTACAATGTTTGCGCTGTTTGCAGTCATTAACAACTTAAAAACAAAAATATAACAGTACTTATATGTATGTAAATTTAATTTAAAATGCTTATATTAAGCTAATTTAGACTCCCCAGACTCTTTTACTCCCACAAAAGCTGCACAAAACCAGAATAATATTGTAGAGTATGCTTTCGACTATATATTCAACTCATTTAAACCAAATATTTCTTGGTATATTGGTCGTTCTACAATGTGACATTTGACCCAAAGATTAATATAAGCAATAAGCTTTGTGAAGATTAAAATGGCACACATTAACGGGAATTTCTGGGACACCAGCTGGTTATGGTGAAAGTAGCTAATGCATTTAGTAACATAAAAACCACAGTGCAGGGACTGATTTCTCGCAATTATGTTGTTTCAAAGCGCTAATTAGTATTGATTCTCTTTGTGGTAGACACCATGTATAAAATCTAGCATTTAGGTATGTGTTTATAACATAACAAAGGTATATTGTTTGACAAATATAAGCTGAGCGGTAATTAATTGTGTATTGTATTTTATAGCCGGAATTTATTTACATAGATTTTCCTCGTGGTTGTTGACTGATGGTAACTTTCTTCTTGTCATTTTGTCGACACAGGTCCTGCTTGTTCAGATACGGTGGAACCGCTGATAGGCGTGGCTCGACATTTCAAGACAGTTGTCATTAGCTACAGTGCAGAGGGATCTTCTTTCTCCGACCGAGAAAAATATCCTTATTTCTTCCGGACCATTGGAGAAAACAAGCAATACCAGTGAGTGCCTGCTTTCTTGTATATCAACAATGTCAAGCAGCTTGCTTTAAGCGCGTGGATACTGTAAACACATTATAATAGGATACATATATCATCATCTATACATATACCTACAACATAGCTCATCTTTATTCCTGCCGTCATTAAGTATTACCTATACATCAACAACAAGCACGGGTCATCATCATCAAGGGCTGTCCTAGAACCTGACACTGTAGAAACACAGCCCTTTGATAAATCTTTTCCATGTGTAGCTCTACCATCGTACCTCTATGAGGCAAACAGAAAACATGTCACGGGAGTTTACACGACATGGGAAATGGGACAGGAAATGACAAGCATGGTTCAGTATAATCCCTGCAGTATGTACATATAAACTATGTGCAGCGTACATCCTCATAAATAGAAAGGTCACATGGATATAATTCGAGTGTTGAACCTACATACTTATTAACTGGTATTATAGTCTACTGAGGTCCCTGTAGTATCTGTATTTAGGAGTAAGTTTGGTGTAGTAAAATATACTAATAATATATGTATACAAATTATATATGTAAGTAATTATATAAAATAAAGAAGAAGCTATACACAGTGTGGGAGTAAGCTTTACCATGCCAAGTATATAGAAATGAGCTACATATTTGAAGCATAAAAGTAAACTACACTAAAAGAGAGTATGAGAGTTAAGCTTCAAACGAACCACAAACTACCTGATCATAAAAAACAAAAGCTCAAAAACTCAAAAAGAGAGTGTATTTGACCCGGGAAACTACTCGGAAAATAACCTTGCAACTTTACCTGCAAATTTGACAGTGAATACTTATCCATAACGATGTGACTTAATTAAGGAGGCCGTGGTATTACCCGTTTTTAGGCCCGAAGGAAGGCACGTGTACTTACGAGAAAAAGAAAAAAGAGCTGGACAATTTTGAAACAAAAAGTTTCCTGACGTCCCGTGACCATATAAAAAGCTTTTTGATGTTAAATGGTGATCCTTATTATATAGTATGGTTTTTCATGTATTGAGTTCTAGGATAATAGAAATTTATTATTGCGGTACATACGTTTGTTCGTAGGATCATGGGATCCTGTTAGTCTTCGTCTTCATATGCGCATAATGTGTATATTGTATGTATAATAAGTACATTTTACAGGTCAATACGCTGCGTATGTAGTTTATTTCAATATCCTAGGGGCATAAATGTGTGGAGATACTTTATTCATCTTATTATTATTTCAGTGCTACTACATATAGTACAAAAGTTCCCAAGAATACTGCTCAAAGCCATTTCTTATAATGATGAGATTATGGTGCACTCATAAACTTCTACCTTTTAGCTATGTTTCTACAATTCTATACACTTTCCATATACTCAAGAGTTTTTCTTCGTTTAAGAACGTTCATTAAGTTTTTAATGATTAAGGAATTTTTCTCATTTCCGGTAATGAAGATTAACTATTTTGTTGGATGAAATGAGATGATCCTCAGGAATTATACTTTAATCTAATTTAGAACACTTAAGCTTCTGAATTAAGCAGAGACATTTTTCTGCCCTGTAGCGGATAAAGTTTTAGTAGGTTTATTTCTAGAGACTCTACAAATGATATAGGATCATAGTGGTAAATACATATGTATATAGAACTTGAGATACCTAAATGAATTGGTAGTCATTATTCGGTGCAATAGCCGATTATTGCTTTTGCTGTAATACATGATTTCCAAAATAGACCTTGTCTGCTAATAATAACTCGATGCTACTGACGTATCATTCACCGTCGAAATTGACCTGTCGACTGTAAAGTTATTACCCGGATTATTAAAAAAGCCGCAAGAACATGTTAATAATGTTTAATAATGAATTCTTGTCAGGGATTCTCCGGTAATCTTGTCATTATATGTTTGGAGGGCATGCAAGAACTTATTGATGCCCAACCCCCATAAACTACAAATGAACATATAATACACGTATATAAGTATTTATTTAGTATATTATGTAGTAAATTGCGTAGGCGTTGCCCATATGAGCTACCTCGGATGACGAGGGCTTAGCTGTGTGTGAATGTATCTTCATGGGGTTCTACTGTAATTATAAATACGGGATTTACCACAGGAATTTGAATATTGTTCTTGGCGGAATATATTATTTTGCTTTTTCACATATTTTATGTTTTTTACTTTTATTATTTACTCTTTATTTTATGTTTTCGAAATAGCTGATGTTTTTCATATGTTTTCTGTATTATAAATTTCGACTTTTCATATATTTTCTAACGAAATTATCCTTTGCACATTACAAAATACAAGACGAATTTATCAAACTGTACAAGGTAGTAGAGTTATAAATTCATACAAGAAGATGATCTTACAGATCTGCAAGACATAATCTTCTTCATGATTGTTTATTTGTTCTTATTGCAGGTACGTCTATCTAAGTTTGTTCCAGAAGTTAAAGTGGGAAAGAATTGCATCCTTGACGGAGGATGGACAGAAATATGCGGAGTATGTATCACATTTACACGCTCTACTCCAGACAAATGGCATCGAGTTCGTGGCGAATCGCAAGTTCCCCAGGGATGGAACGGCTCTGAACATGTCAACGGTATATAACACCCATTATTATTAGAGTGCTTTTAAGAAGTCTCATCCTAACAAATGCTTTCTAGGTTTATTTACATGTGTTCTGCTTTTCCCATCGCAGTCAATCTCCTCCACATGGCATGTTCCTTAATGCATTGTAGAGCTCTAATATCGTGAAAACAGTAGAACGCTACCCGTAGAATTCTAATATAGCGGTAATATAGTACTATAGCTAGTACAATACTAGTAATACAGTAAAACTCCATCATTACAGCCGAATAGTATTGCTGTGAATAATACTAAAAGATTTTTCAAAGCACTCTAACATACAAGAACATTGATACGTGCATATGTAAATAAGAGATACTTTCCTTTTGCTCATTGTCATTGCATCTCCTGCAAATGAGAATCCCGCGTAAGCAAAGCAGCATCAAACCTCACCAGGAGGATTCATTTAATTGAAATCTCATTGATTCCCACGTTGTAATTTATTGGGATACTTCGAGGCTTAAAGCACAATAATCTATCTTTACCGGCATTAATTCCAACTTGTGTATACCTATACAATCCGTACAAGATCACAAATGCAACTCGACAGCAGTAAGTTTTGCCCCATTCCTGATGTTACTGCCCGAAACCGGTGCTGTGTACATGTGTATGTGTTAGTATCATAGTATGTATGTGCGAAGTATTTACTACAGGGCCAGGAACATTAAATGGTCTCACACGGAAATATGACTGCCATGGTAATTGGTTTGGTTCTACTGCCAAACTGTAGTGTCTGCAACAACTGTTTAGTTTTATCCCCTCACATAACATTACTCTCCATGGCTTTAACGTGTCTTATTTCTTTAGCCTTGAAAGATACTTTGGTGGTTATTCACCCTGAACTTGAACAGTACTGTATACATATGAAGTCAATACTAGGAGTATACATACATACGTGTAAAGTCAAATAAAACATAAGCGTTTGGAATCAAATACTGTATAATAAATGTGTAGAGTCAAATGCTTTCAGGGGCTTTTTCAAGTACAGATATTATGTACTCAGTACACAGCTATATTTAATATGTGGGAACCGTACTTTCCTTCACCTTGAAACTACAATGAATGATACTTTTACTTGCCTTGACGACTGTATACGGAAAATCTCTCCTCCTCGTAGTTCTCGCCAGATCTTCGCCCACAAATTGTTCAATTCTGTGTAAAGGAACAAGCGGTTATTCATTCCGTTTGGGAAGTTCTATTCTATAACAATACGAGCATGAACTGTAGTAATACACATAAAATCCTCTACAAAATTGACACATTCTGGATGTAGTGAATGTGGAAATACTATGTGTAACAAGTAATAGAAAATCCCGTGCGAACAAATACACTTAGGACTATCTATGTGTTCAGTTCAAGCTTTTGTGTTTCAGTATGTATGTGTCTACAAAGGAGAAAGCAAGCATAAAGTGAAAGCCGTCATCTAATTTAATGCGATGGTGAAAGCAAACAAAGTTTTCCGTCTGGCAGCTACTTTTTCCTGTATAGATACGTGTGAGTTTTCTAGATGTACGTTCCTAAATTGTAGCTCGACCAACCGTAATTTTATTTGTGGGACTATATAGATTTGAATTTGTAATAATTATACATACAAAATTCTATTATAAAACTACTCTTTAGTACAACTACATACATAAGTATGATGAGCATCAGGAAAATACGTAGAATGACTATATGAAAGGGATGCATATTCCTGAAATGTTATTAGTTCCCAAACTCCAGGGTTAATGATTATGAATGAGATGGATGAAAGTTTGTGAGGGGCTTGCTAAAATTACAGATGTTATGACAGACTTTTGACTCCTACTCATTTCGTGTGAAATTACAGACCCTGTGGACAGATATTAATTACCTTGAACTTGCGTAATGATATCCATTTGTGGGTCCTTGACTTTTACGGGAGCATACATAAACCACGCAATCCTATAACATTGTGGAGAATAATAATTATTGTGCCATGTTAGATCTAATGCAATTACTAATAGTGAACCAGTTGGAATAATATTAAATCTATTGAAAAAGCTTTGAATTGTTCGGAGGAAATCAGCATGATGTCTAATATATGTATTTACAGATGTCTAATACGTTTTGTTTGTTGTAATTTATACTTGCAGTACTTGACAGATCTGAAGGTAAAAAAGGCGAAAATCATTATTGGGGATTTCTACGACCACACAGCTAGGGCTGTCATGTGTGAGGCTTTCAAGCAAAAGATGACGGCTAGGGAAGGCTATGTGTGGTTCCTTCCTACGTGGTTTGATCCGAAATGGTTTGATACTGATGAGCATAACAACAAAACTGATATGGATAGTAAGATTCCTTGCAATACAAGTGAAATGATTCAAGTAAGTCTACGGGAATTTGAAAATATAAACAATTTAACTTTAATTAAATGAAGAAGGAAAATTAATTAAATTATACGTGAGCGTAAAGAAGATTTACTCAATTTAACTTTAAATACCACATAGATACAAAATAAAAATAAATAACCAAAAACAGATACAAAATAAATACAAATAATCAACAAGAAATACAAAATAAGAACAAATATTCAACAAGAGATACAAAATAAGAACAAATATTCAAAAATTCAAACAATACAAATATTTTTTTGTATTAAAACTCAAGTTTTAACTTCATTATTTTGTCTGACAGGCGATAAGCGGTCACTTGGCTCTACAGTACGCCTACTACGGTCCGGACGATTACATTATGCAGGAGAATATGACAGTGAAGGAATGGAAACAGCAGTATACAGATAATTGCACGAAAATAAGAAGGGTTGAACCTTCTGATTATGGTGGTTATGCTTACGATGCTGTCTGGACTTACGCATTCGCTTTGGAGAAACTTCTCAAACAAAATCATTCCCACATTGCAGATTTGCATTCGGATGCAACGACAACGTAATAATAATGCCTTTCTAATAAATTAGTTTCCGACGTAATAATAAGCATGTACTTCAAATATAAGTATATATTATTGTCATATTGTAAATTATCACCTGCATGCAATAACTTGCATAAAGTCATTCCCTTTGGGGTTTTAATTTGCTAGCCATGTGAAGGGTTTTCATGACTATAATGGTTATTACTTTTACAGGACTTTTGTACAGTTGATAAATGAGACGGACTTCCACGGAGTCTCCGGGCATATAAAATTCGTTGGAGGCCCCTCACGCGTGTCAGAAATCCATGTGGTGCAGTGGATAGATAGGAAGAAGCATATTGTGGGTTCTTTCCATCCGAAGACAAGTTCCAATTCCAACGATATTATCGGCGGAGAGTAAGTCCAGTTTGTAATTTTTCCCGTCATTATGGTTCTTGGCGCTCTCGTTAAATCCTCTATACTTATAGCTATGCACAATTTACACAATGCAATTACAGTAGATTGTTAAAAGCACACAATTGCCTAAATTGGAGCATTTATCAAAGGAATTTCTATCCTTCAATTTCCCTTATCCAAAGAGGGGATTTAACCAAAATAAATAATGAATCTAATGGCTTCTCTACTGGAAATTGTGCTTATTCTCTCCTCAGGTTGGATCTAAATGAAACAGCGATAGTGTGGTTGACGTCCGACAGCCTCAAACCCACGGATGGATCGGAACCACCACCGAAGTGCGTTCTGGAAACATTAAAGACAGCTTTGGACGTAACTTGTGAAGTTGCCATTGTCATTGCAAACGTTATCGGATTTGGAATCTTGGGCCTGGTACTAGTCAT
Source organism: Lipothrix lubbocki (assembly GCA_034696945.1). Classification (NCBI taxonomy): domain Eukaryota; kingdom Metazoa; phylum Arthropoda; class Collembola; order Symphypleona; family Sminthuridae; genus Lipothrix; species Lipothrix lubbocki. The sequence goes on along the minus strand of JAQGAK010001765.1, from coordinate 4,534 downwards.
GTGCTTTGTCGTGATCAAACGAAGGTACTACTTCATCAAGCTATAAGTATACATATATCGTCGGTGGAGATGCACATTCGGCTATCTCCATGTGAACCTAAATGCAAGATGAGATATTCACAATCAATTCAGTGCAATAAGATGGGAAATCCTGCCGTTTAAATTGCATTCAAAACTGAAAACGGAGGGAGCTTTTGTATTTAAAATTTGAACTGCAAGGCAGTTGTTAATTATAGTGGAGTTATCCCATACCTTGCACTTAAAATGATGGTGGATGTCCCACTGTGCAGCTAGACGCACATGGATACATCACACTTTGCATCTCCACCGACGATATGAAGCTAAGGATAAGGGGGTTTTTAATTATCCGTTGGTGGGGCAAACGCCGATGATTGTGATGAAGAATATAAGTACTTATATATTATTGACGTATTCACGGTAACGAATTTATTAGGTCGGTATTTATAGATGAGTGTACAATTCCCGGTGTCAACCATAATAATAAAGGGTTTTCGCATAATAGTAGTGTAGTAGAACAGTTTCTTCAATTGTTACTTGGCTTGGGATAATTACTTTATGTATTATTATACACACTTGACTTCTATAGATACGACCTGCGTGTTCAAAGGACAGAAGACTACTTCAAAGCTCTTGGAATTGATTTACTGTCCGCAACAAGTGTGGGAGCTTTGGACAAATGGGAAATACCGAGAGACCGGGTGGTCATCAATCGAAAGCTGGGTGAAGGAGCTTTCGGCACTGTTTATGGTGGCGAATGCTTTTTTGATGATAAAGGATGGGTAGGTTGTTTCAATTCCTATTATTGTTCATGTTTGGATATTATCTCCAACATGTTTTTAGTATGTATGAAATCTGTATAGGTATGTAGAATAGCGTTTAATGTGAAGCAATTAATGAGAAAGTATCATATTTCAACTATCTCATTAATGACACACGACGATTTTTTGTAGAAAATTATTCCCTGTTGTATAATTCTTTATTAGAGGCAAGTATTGTTTCACATGCAGCAAACAGCCGATGAAATTACTTTTTTTATGCATAATTTCCAGGACGCATAATTTCTTTTAGAATTTATTGTAGTTTCTCACTTCTAGTGTATTCTAGAAGACCTTCCCCTTAATTAACATGAATGATATTTGTATTTAATTAATTATCTTGTATGTCTGTTTGGTGCTACTGCGGTCTACTGCGGTGCTAAGATTTATTTACTGTTTTATATTGAACCTAATGCAAACTTATGGGGGAAATTCCTGAAATTCGAACTTTTACGGCAAAAACTGTGTTTGGCTTACTATATTAAGTTTCACCTGCTAAAAAAGTATACAACTGTTTGTTTATTGAAAGTTATATATACGATTTAATTGTACTTTGCATTTGCATTTGCACAAATTTTGTATTTGGTGAGAAGAAAATAATTAAAATATAATTACTTTTGCCTTGCCAAATGTGCATTTACGCTTCGTCGACGAAGTTTCTGGTACTTGGAGATACTTCGCCGATGATTTGTAATTTTTTGTAAGAAAAAAAGATATGCTTTGTATAGTAGAAGATAGAAACAATACTGACGAATCCTTATTATTTATTCCTAATTTGCAGGTGGCAGTGGCTGTGAAAACACTAAAAGTTGGATCGAGTTGCGAGCAGAAATTAGATTTCCTCAGCGAGGCGGAAGTTATGAAGAGATTTGAGCACAAGAATATCATCAAGCTGTTGGGAGTGTGCACCAAGATTGAGCCTGTCTACACTATCATGGAGTTCATGCTTTATGGTAAGAATTATTAATGTGTCTTATAATTTGACAACTTGTTCATGTCTGCCACCTGATGTGACAGTAAATGGATTTGATTGCTCCCAAATTTATTATTACTGCACTACTAAACGAACAACAACGCACATAAAAGAGAGTCCAGCTGGCGTCGACTTTCATTAACCTACTTATTTTATATAAAATGTTGTCCTCTTCTGCGTAGGTGACCTCAAGACATACTTGCTGGCTCGTCGTCATCTCGTTAACGAGAGGAATTTCGATGAATCGGATGAGATCTCAAGCAAACGCCTGACTTCCATGACGCTGGATGTGGCTCGGGCGCTAAGTTATTTGGCCGAATTGAAATATGTGCATAGGTACATACTTGAGAAGTTTTAATTTATTTTTCACCGCACGGGGCTATTTTATGTTTGGAAAAATATCTAATTCGTTTTCATAAGAAAAAGTTGCTTTTATTATTCAGTTTTTGCGTTTCATATTTTTTAAAATCTGGAATTAGTATCAATGTCAATCTCGTTTTCCCCCAGGGACGTCGCCTGCCGGAATTGTCTAGTCAACCTCAGTCGGGTAGTGAAACTTGGAGACTTTGGCATGACACGCCCCATGTATGAAAATGATTACTACCGATTTAACAGAAAAGGTTGGCTTTTTACTTCTTTTATTCCCAGAAACCTTTTTCATTTCCTGATTAATGGGGGAATTGGGTTGCTCTTCCAAATTTCTTTGAAACTTATCATTATCTGTAGTTCCCGAATCCCCATAATGTCATTGAAGAAAGAGAATCCTTTATGATTGGAATGAAACTCATTTTAGCTCGGATTTTAATCAGTAACTTCAATCCAAACCAGTTTTATAAAATTGAGACTACCCTCTGGAAATTATCCTCTGGAAATTAATAAAATCCTGGTTATGAGCTATGCACATATGCAGAATTCTTAGATTTGTATTAAACATGGAAATGAAGTATTCCCGAAAGGAAATTCTGTTATACATAAAAGAAATTAAAGACAGGAATCTAATTTCTTAGATATCTGATCTCATAAAATACGTTTTTTAATGTGTATTTTAATATCAGCGACAAGGATTCCCGTTCAAGATTTCAAGTATTTCTGAGAAATTCTTGTACGTATCTTATATAGTAGTATGTTCGTGGCAGAATATTTTAGAAGTTCGACGCCACATCATGTTGAAGGAGGGGAATGAATATGGAATCGAGATTTTCTTCTGGACATTTTAGTATTTTTGTTTGTCTCAAGTTGGGCTGAGAGTGTTCTGGGGCATAAATTTACGGTATTTTCACTTCGTGGAGATCGTCTACTAACATACTTTTCTGCGAAATAGTTTTGTTTTCCTTTACATAAAATACATATGAATTTTCAGGTATAAAATACACATGAATTTTATGCCTTTTAAAACTAAACACCGAATTTCAGTTTTTTCCATACGCATTAGGATTCCAGCGCCGCGCTGGAAACAAACTTTACACATTTAAATAAATTAACAAGTTTCGGTGTAAGGACATCGATAGCTTTAAAATTTAAATATTACACGTCGTGTGAACTTGAAGATAATGTTGCTTTTATTGACTTTTTTTATATTCTCCTCCGCCTGTTCATCATCTTCTCCCATGGTAGAAGTGTGGGTTTCCGGGGAAATTCCCGCGTCGGAGGCAAACAAAATTGGATTTTTTCTATTTGTTTGCGGAAAAGTTTGTACCTATCGGTTAGCTTCCAGGAATGTGTTCCTTTATTAATTAATCATGAGGCTCGGATCCTTATTGATTTCGTGGAGGAGAAGCTCGTGTCAAATGCAAATCCGATCCGTCGACGTCCTTGCAATTTTAAGCTTCCTATTCTATGCAGTGGCTGTTATAAAGGAATGACGGATCGTTATTATTAAAAAATGATGAGTTGAATAGAATACATCATCTTGGGCCTCTTGAATTTTTAAGGAGAATTTTCCTGAGAATCTCTACTGGTGTCAGCTTATAGATTTAGTGAATTATTGTTCAGGCATGTATTGCATGGCTTCTATCTGTAGTGTTAGACAAAAATGAGGTTTAGGGGCATGATTTTAAATCGTTTGGTATCGTAGGCGTACATAAATAGGATTTTGGAATAGGTATGTTGATAGAGAGAAAGATAGTAGAACTTTCATATTAAAATCATCATGCAAGGTACGATGAACTGTGTGGGAAAATCGTGAAAGGAATCATTATATAGGATTTAGATTTGACTTCCGGATTTCCACTTGGGTACCGAAATCGGATAATAAAGTTACTATCGAAACAAAATTTTGATTCCATTCGAGGGATTGTAATATTTGAATAATAATTGTCCGGAAGATTCTCAACCCAATAGTACTCTTGTTCCCCATGTTATTATGTATGTAGGTTATACAACGATGATAAAACGATTCATTTATATCAAAACCAATATTTTGTTTTGTAAAGGAATGTTACCAGTGAGATGGATGGCACCAGAGAGCTTGGCCCTCGGAATCTTTACACCTATGTCCGATGTTTGGTCATTTGGTGTCCTTCTCTATGAAATTATTACATTCGGCAGCTTCCCCTTCCAAGGCCTGAGTAACAACCAGGTTTTGGAACAAGTCAAGTCTGGTGCTACTATTTGTATTCCGGGCGGAGTAAAGCCACAGCTGTAAGTACTTATTTTGTATTAATTTTGTATTAATTTTGTATTAATTTTGTATTAATTTTGTATTAATTTTGTATTAATTTTGTAT
>JAQGAK010001764.1:0-27004 GCA_034696945.1 Lipothrix lubbocki | reverse complement strand
AATATAGCTAAAGATTCAGGATTTATTGCCAAGCTTTCAATTACAGAACAGTAATCATCTTCAGGGCTAATTCAAGAATATAATAAATAAAATAATAAATCAATAATAATAAATAAAATAATAAAAACTAATTTTCTAGGACTCAACCCAACTGTAGAACTGATCCCACGATCAAGACTGGAAGATATGCTACGGGAGACATATCAAATGCAGCAGCAATTTACCAAAATGCAGTTGGAGAGCATCCCGTGGGTTTGTATTTCGACGGATTACGGTTCCTATAATGACCAAGGGTTCCTTGGGATAATTTGCCATTGGATGGACACTGACCTCAAAAGGCACGCCGCTCCACTGTGTCTACGGCGATTCAGAAGAGCGAAACTAAATATAGATTCCATGTTGAGAGATATATTTCAAGAATATGGACTGCCTAATGAGAAGGTCCTGAGCATTGCGACGAATTTCGGCGGCTGTTCCAAAAGATGGCTGGACTACAGAGTCAAACTGGAGGATGAATTTGATGATGAAGTCGAAGAAGTCGATGAAGGCGTATCGAAACAGGAAGATCTCAACTTTTTGGAGTATGCTCGGTGGGCTAATGATTCCAACCATCCTTTGCTTCAACAGAGGAAATTAAAATGCGCTAGTCGGGCTCTTTGCTCCGTTGCCAGCGAACTTGCTGATAATGAGGTTTGCATAAAATTCTTTTTCTATTCGGAATATAATAATTGCGGCATTTTTATATGCTCCAGCTTGAAATAACTTCAAATTTTTCAAAGCGTAAGAATATTTAACGGAATTTATTATTACAAATGTAAGATAGAAGAAAACAATTATTCCAAAAATAATAGTGATATTGAATCACCTAAATATTTTTTTTTACATTTTCTACATTCAGATTCAGACTAATAAGGACTGGAAAAAAATCATGCAATCGGCCATGGAAAAATGCTGGTCCTTTTGGAACAACTTATCCAACCACCTAACTCAGCAACTGTACAACGCATTCGGAAACTCGTTCACAAAGCCTGAGGATACACAATGGAAGACAATTTACGATTCGATTTGTGAGCTGCTCGATTTTCAAGGCAATCTATCGGAAATCTTCGCACTGTCCCAAATCACAGCGCTAACGTCGGAGGAAACGGAATTCTTAAAAGATTATAAAACAACATTGTCACCCGTAGCAACTGCCCTTGATAAATTACGTTGTGACCAGGAATTTTATTATGGTCAACTCGCACCGACGATATTGAGGACCAAACAGTTAATGGGACAATCAGCTCAACAAGATTTAAGCAGACCTTTTGTAGCCCACCTGGCATCCGAACTCCTTCTAGGACTAGAATCTCAATTTCAATCAATTTTTACTCTGAATTTAACCTCTTCCAAGGAAGAAATCCTATCTGCAGTGTGCATCCCATTTTTTAAATTGCGATGGTTACCGAGTAATCTCCGGAGTGAAGTTCAACAATTATTTATTCAAGAAGCCAAAGCCCTCATGGGATCCACAGCAACTCCTCAATTAGACACGAAGCCTAATGTGTCGAATATTGACCCTTTCTTTAATTTCGAGCCGGAATGTGAAACTAGCGAGGAGCAGAATTCTAATTATGTCGCTCTTGAATGTATCCAGTATTTCAAGGATGTTGGTCAAGACTTGGCTTCGTTGGATAAATATCCAAGTATCAAATTAATGTTCCTAAAATACAATACTCCACTGTCATCTTCCATAGATTCTGAGGCACTTGCCAGTTACCGCGAAGTATTCAGTCAGCCTCAGCACTCTTCTCTCAACGATTCAATGTTCGAAATGATGGCTTTACTCAAGCTGAACAAGTCCAACTTTGCCTGTGAGGATAAAGGGCAACTATAATAAAATTAAATACCGGTCATCTCCATATACATACAATAATTTATTCAAATTCATAAATATTTCCATGATCTCTTTTTGCTACGCGATCTTTATTTTTTCTTACTTGTTATTGCTAAAGTGTAAGACGTCGTATTTCGATTGTACAATAAATCAATATTTAATGTAAACATTTTACCATTAATGTGAATATATTTCATGTGTACACATTATCATTAGGCGCTTTTTATTTTATCTTTCATCATGCATATATGTACATATAGATTGAAGATTTATTTCTGAGCTACAAATGATGGGTCTTATTGATTGTCGCCACATGTAACCACAGGAAGTCCCAAGGATAAGGAAGTTCGTATTTACATACGTTTTCTTGCGCTGGGGTGTTATAACTTATATTTTCCTTAAAGGATGTTGTTCATGGAAAAATAAATACATAAGTGATAATTTGTAATTTTCACTGTGAACATGGCTGGCTTTTTAATATAACACGCCTTTTTTACTATCGATCCTACGCAAAAAAGAATTAGTTGTGTTGTGTTATTTGTTATTTTAAAATAAATTATTATCCGAAATTTTACAGGAATAATTTGTTAATTCGTCGTGCTGACTTCTGTAAGAAAATTCAGTATTCCTATGGATTTGGAAATTCGGTATTTAACTTTATGTTGTTGGGGCATATTTTTTATATTTATGTTAATTGTATTTATTTTGCATTTATTTTGGTATTTATTTGGTTATTTATTATATTTGTTTTCTATTTATTGAATTTATTTTAAATTAATTTTACCAAGTACACAGACTAAGTTCCTGAACTTTTTATTTCTTTTAAAAACAGTCCCATCCGCTTCGCGGACAATGACAGCCTGAAACTCAATGCCGACGTTGACAATAAGCTCACAAAATTCGAGCGCCTCCAAGCGGAAATCCGTTTCATGACGTTGGAAAATATCCTGACCATTCAAGAAAAGGACTTTGACGAAAACCCGGACTACAAAGTCTACTGGCAAGAAGCCACCAGACATTACTTAAACATGAGAGCCAATTATAAAAAACGTCCCTCCCTTCACCAAAAATCTCCCAAGGAGTATCACATAGCCCTGATATGCTACACGGACGAGATCTACCGGGAGTTTAATGATCTCACGCGAGGATTTATGGCAAATATTGAAAACAATGTGAATTTCCCAGTCGGCTACAAAAGCATGTTCTACTTGCTCGTCAAGGCTACGGAATCCGTGAATGCGGGATCGTTAGCTCCTGATCAAGTTCTGTACTTCGGACGACGACGTGGGTCGTCATATGATGTTCAAGTAGGAGATGAAATTTCATTCCCACAATTCCTGTCCACAACTATTTACGCGGATGTTATCGATTTGGCCAGGAAAGATGGGAAACCTTGGTATTCTTTTGAAATTAGAAATCTCCGGGACAACATGTTAACGCTGATGATGCAACATAGCATTTACCCGGAAGAGGGCGAGGTGCTTGTGTGGCCTTTTGAAACGTTTAAATGTGAGGGGCGAGTAGAGCTTTCGGACGGCGAGATCAGGATTGTTTTAAATGCCGAATATTAAAAATATTCTTTTTCATTTTTGTTTTGTCAATTCCTTGATCATAATTTCACGCTTAAATAAAACTTCATTGTGAAATCCAAATAATATTAATATTTAAATAAATCTAATGATTTAATTATTACATCCACGAAATAATTAAAAATGAAATTAAAAACATTTGAATATTAAATACAAGAAGCAATGCTTGTTTAGTAATTTAATGCTTAACTTGAATGAAGGTTCAGATTGGCGTGCAACATTTGGAAGTTTATTTTATTCTGGCAAATTTCAAATTCCAAAGCTCCATAATCTAATTACACAGAGCCTTAGCGGCCAAGTAGCCTGGCAGTCCCATTACCCCACCGCCAGGGTGAGCTCCACTTCCACATAAATACAAACCTTTCAATGGAGTTTCCGGGAACCAGCTCTTCCGTGTTGAAACCGGGCGTAGCCAGAATAATTGGTCTAATCCCATCGATCCATGGAAGATGTTCTAAAAGAGTTTTTCCAAAATTTAGATTTAATCCAAAACTTAGATTTAATCCAAAACTTAGATTTAATCCAAAACTTAGATTTAATCCAAAATTTAGATTTAATCCAAAATTTAGATTTAATCCAAAATTTAGATTTAATCCAAAATTTAGATTTAATCCAAAACTTAGATTTAATCCAAAATTTAGATTTAATCCAAAACTTAGATTTAATCCAAAATTTAGATTTAATAAAATATTGAGAATTAATTCAAAAATTAACTAATATGAACTAATTGGCTGGAGCTGAATATTAACTATAAAGTGAATTAAATCTCTCAGTTAATAAACAAATTCATACCCCGCCAGTCAATCCAAATGTGTTTTGCAAATCCATCGGCGTCAGTACATCGGTACCAACCACAGAATCCTTAAATCCCGGAGCGTACTCCTCGATGATGTTGAACACCTTGTTAACATAATTTTGCTTGTAGTCTCGGCAATGCCACAAACCATCATTCGGGCACAACGGAGTGTATTGTGTAAATAGTAGACAAACATGAGCACCTGGGGGTGCAAGTGTTTGGTCCAGACTGGACGGAATCACCATTTCAATCATTGGACTGTCGCTAGGGAAGTTTCCATGCGCGGCGGAACAGAAAGAACTTTGGAGATCCTGCATGGATTCGCTATTCAAATGGATAGTGCACTTGTGCTCATCTTGGACTTCCGATGGTTTCAGGTTCGGCTTGGCGATGAAGTTTGGGAGACTGCTAACGGCGACTGAATTAAATTGCCCAAATTTAAAGTTGGAAACATTAAATCACGTATTCTAGTTACATTACATGAAATTATAATAAGTACATACAATATTTTTTCCGATAAACTGAACTAAAAATAAAAAGCTTGGTTATTGTAAACATTACCATTAATTTTCGTAACCGGTGATGTATAATCAATTCCATCAATCGCTTCGACAAACTCGTTACCAAAAAGTTCGCCGCGCACTTCGGGCGAAAATGGAAATAATCTTCTGAACGTAACTTCCGGAGTTGCTGATGAAAATACAGCTTTCCGAGCCCTAATTTCTTCACCAGTGAATAAAGTTACACCAGTAGCTTTAAATGACTTTCCTTCTGGTTTGTACTGGATTTGTGTTACTTTCTGTAATATTTATTATTAAACACGAATATTAATTTAATGTTATAATTTATTGGTGATTTAAAATAACAATTTAAAGATTAAATTAATTTGAAATTAATTAACAAATTATTTAAAAGTTTAATTATTTGAATTAGATTATTAAATTAATTTGAAATTAATTAACAAATTATTTAAAAGATTAATTATTTGAATTAGATTATTAAATTAATTTGAAATTATGATTTAAAATATTAATTAAATGAACGCAAAATATTATTTCAAAAGCAAAAATAAATCAACCTTATTAACGAAAATACTAGCTCCAAGCTCAGCCGCACTTTTGGCAATCGCGTCACTAACAGCGCCCATGCCACCTTCCGGATACGCCCAAGCGCCTGCTTTGCCATTAACTCCTCCCATGACGTGATGAAGTAAAACGTAACTATAGAAAGAATAAACCGATACCAAATTATATAATCGACAGCTTGTATGAAAACATAAAAATTATTTAAAATTATTATCAAACCCCGTTCCAGGAGTTTTCGGTCCGGCCATACTCCCAATTAGAGCATCGGTAGCGAGCGTAGCCTTGAGGACATCAGTTTCAAACCATTTATCTAAAACCTTCTGAGCAGGCGCAGTGAGCATGTCATGAAATCCTGGAAGATCCGTTTTCACGGCTGAAATGGCTTCCAAAATAGGTCGCATGGATTTCAATGTGGAAAGAAAGCCCGCTTGATTATTTATTCGCGGTGGGCGATTGTCCAAGAGAATATTAACTGCTTTAACATATTTAGTCATTTTTTCTTCATACTTTTCATACTTAATAGCATCTGAAGCGGAAAATTTGGCAATTTCGGCTTGACTTCTGGACATATCGGATGACAACATCAGATACTGGGACGGGTTTGCAGTCCATTTGGAAGCTTTTATCGGGGTAAATGAACTGTAAGGCTCGCGCATGTGTACTTTTAGGCCGAATTCCTGAATGAAAAATATTTGTAAAATAAAAATTATGAATTAAAGTAAGAATAATAAATAAATAATAATATTAATTAATAATGAAAAAATGAATTAATTTATCGAACTCAATATCAGACACCTTCAATTTCAGATCAGAAATAATAAAAGGACGGAGAAGTGACAGAACATAAGAAGCTCTTGAAAACTTGAAGCCCGGGACGATTTCTTCCGTGACCGCTGCTCCCCCGACGACATGACGATTTTCTAGTACACAAACGGATAACCCAGATTTTTGCAAATAAGCTGCCGAGATGAGACCGTTGTGACCTGTACAAATCCATTTTAAACATTAGTACAATATTTCCCGTATTTATAATTCCCCCGTTTTATTTGTTTAATCTCCATTACTTTTTACTAGCTACACATATTAATTAATATTTATTTCATTTTTCATTAATACTCTATTAAAAATTTAATAATAATATTATATATATGTATATATTGATTTATTGCAGATATTTTTATTTATTATATGTATATATATTGGTATATTTTAAATTATTGTCAGCCGGATTACCTCCTCCAACAATAACCACGTCGTACTCCGGTTTCAAATCCTGACAAGGTTTCACAAACGAAACAGGCTGTATGGTAGTAGACGAAGCAGATCTTATTAAGAAATTAAGTCTCGTCAAGCTAAATCGAGCAGTTAAAGTTTTCATGGTGGAATATATAATTATTACAATTTAAAATGATTAAAATGATATTTAGTTAATATTGGGAAAACTGCTAAATCGTAATATTATTTAATAGAAAATGGATCTGTATTAATTAAAATCGAACGTCCTATCTGGTTTAATTGTATTGTAAATAAAAAGTTGCTGCTAAATAAATTTATAAAAATTAGAAATTTTCTAATAACTCCAGTACAAGATTTTATATTTTAGAATCAACTTAAATTAAACCGATATAATGTTAGATGACAGTTTCGTCATTAAATCTTTAGTTTCCATTTGCCAAGTTCACATAATTTCTGACCTTTAATGAGGAGACGTAAGTAAATGTGGAGCAAGGAGATAAGGAAGTCCAGCTAATATATTTCTTGATATGATATTTCTGGTGATAACAGCGTTTAAATATTATGTTGTATATTGTATGCAGGGAATTATTATAAATTCTACTATATTAATTGAGCAAGCCCGATGGAGCAACCTTGAATGATCAAAGTCATGTTTGTCTTTAAATGTAAATTCTGTATCATGTATTAATTATAAGTAGAGTGTACGTAAATAATTTTAATCTATGAACAATAGTTATCGTAAAAATAAAGTTCGAAGAGAGTCCTGTGGAAAAAATTATGAAGAGGCAAAAATGCATTATAAATAAATTATTAGATCGAAAATATTATTTAAAAAGTTTAATTCTCCAATTTAAAATCAATTAAAACAGCATTTTGAGATTCCTGAACATGCTTTAAAATGACAATAACATAATTAAGAAGGATTAAAATATCTAACAATGATAATATTTGGCAGTGAATTTCTAAAAATTGATTTCACAACTCACAACACAAACAATTCAAACTTTTTGAGTTTTTTGACTAACAAATATAATTATGAGTCGAAAGTATTTCCATAATTTCATTTTGAAGACGGTGTTGGAAAAGTTGTTTCCCAAATAAATGTCCTCCTATCAAAGCTTCTAGATGTCGAACATTCCACGCATTTCTTGCAAAGCATTCTCAATCTCCACGCTGAACTTGTTCGAGTCCTGTAAATTAATTAATAAGGAGACAAAATTTAGGAAAGATCATCAATAATTCCTTATATTTAGTCCTTTTTTCTAATCTATCATGGTGTGAAAATTAATTTGTTCAAGACAAGTTGGAAATTATTTACGGTGTTAGATGCAGCGTTCTTGGAAGAAACATGGAAGTACAGCGTATCTTCTCCAGCAATGATGTAAGAGATTCCGTATCCATCGGCAGCCACGGGACCAAAACCTCCTCCGAGACAGTTAGTCGGCTTTAGTTTCGTTTGGTGCACAGGTGTTTGGGAGGTCGAGAGTCGCCATGGAAGACTCAAGGCATCCTGAAATTTATGATTATTACACAATTAAAAATTATTAAAGTTTGAAATGGCGAGTAAATTTCTGCGTTATTAGATAATAATGTGTAATGTTAAATATTAATTTGTTGTATCGCATGAAAATTCGGAAATTTAAATATTAATTTAAGTTTTTTATAATTTATTAATATTCGTTTCTATAACTCACATTCAGGAATGGCGAATCAGTCTCCAAATACTTGGAAACCACATAGAGTCCAAAGAGATGTCGATCAAAACCTTTTCCGCTCATCGAGAGTCGGTAGCTATTTTGATGACGATCACAAGCCTTCCGGAACAGCTCGATTTGCTCCGCGTGCTATGGATTCACACAGAAATTAAGATTTTAATATCAATAAAAACCATTCACTAACAAATTGTAGATATGTTAGTAAACTGTGAATCCATATTTTAAGAATTCCTTACAGGAGCATTATCAACCATCGATCGCACCCAGTCACAAGACTCCGTCGTACAAGAACGCACAGTTTCAGTACGCCCCTGAAGGTATAACCTTGTCATTGAGGCTTCGTAAGTCAGGTCAAATCTTCCTTGATCCTTTGGGAATATAAAAAATTATTTAAATCAAATGGAATTTAAAATAAAATTGTTAAAATTATTTTTAAATGTCAATCACTTTATTATTAAACTTGGAAATGTAACAGATATCACTATAAAATAGATAAAATATTTGCAAAAAATATTTTATTAGTAAAACATAAATTTATTATGATTTTAAAATTTCACAAAATTAATGTCATTAATGTCGTCAGTACTAACCCGATAATACGCCAATTGTAACGCCATCTGCAGAAAAGCGTCCGGGCTGACTTTGCATTTTTTCATCAGGCCTTTGCCAAAGGAGGAAAACACCATTAATTTCAAGTCTAGATTTTCAATAGCTTTCCAAGCTTCCTTCGTTGCGGAGTCAATATCATTCAGACACTCTTCCGAGAGATCCCATTGCAACCGAGTCGGGATTGGAGGGATGGTTTCCGGTGGAGTTTTGATCAATCCTTTCTCATCGAAGCTTTTTGAAAGAAAATGAACTTCAATTGCAAACTTGTATGAGAGAAAATCATTCCCAAAACAGAATTATTTTAATTTTGATATTAAAACTCACTCATCGAAGTCTAAACCGTATCTTAAATTGATTTCCCACATGTAGGCTCCCACAGGTGCATCACCCCTGGAAAATTTAAAAAGTTTACCTTTGTATTTAGTCAATTTTCATCAATTAAATTAAATCAATTTAAAAAAATCTTACCAGCTGTGCTCACCGCAGCCACCGGCCTGCAAAAGAATTAAACAAAAATAATTAAAAATTATAATTTAATTTCATAAATAATTTAAAATGTTAATTTACAATGAAATTATATATTAAATATAAATTACTTTAGTTATTCCAATTTAATGAATAAATAAACCATTGAATTTTATTTAAACATGATGAATACAATCAAATGAGAAACCTTACCCTGCCATTCTTCGACACAATAAAATTAAAACTCTTATCGAGCCAGCGATCGCAACCATTTCCATGCAGTAACTTTCTGGCAAATTCTGAATAATCCGGTGTACTTTTCCCAGGATGCTGTTAACAAATTTGAACGAAAAGAATTATTGTAAATGTTAAAGAGGATTATTTGTAGAGGATAAAACATAAAAATAAAATAAATCATAGATTATGAAATATCAACATGAATAACAAAATTTAAAATTTTTGCACATTTTTTAAATTGAATTCGAATTGAAAAAACTATTACCTTCAAGCATTCTGTCAGGTAATTATCCTCGTCAAAATTAATGACAAAAGCAGATTTCTCAATGGTATCCAAAGATTCCTTGTTAACTCCATAGCTGAAATTTGCCTTTCTGGTGCGACTCCAATTGGTACGATCCCAGGCTGTCAGAGCAGCAAGTTTGTCTTCTCCAGCTGCTGGATCCGATGTGTCAGCCAGGATCCTCGCAAATTGAACTCGCAATTCTGCTGGGGAGAGAAGTTTCTTCCGGCGGTTATCATGATAAACATCCACTCTGAAATATCGACCTTTATGTTGAACCACGACGTGATTACTAAATTCCTCGTGTTGCAACTTATCCATAGTTTCTCCAGGAATTCGGGACGTGTTGAACATCCGCTCGACTTGCCAGGAACATAAAGGGATCACACCTTGGGCTACAATCTTTAGTAATAAAAACATTTATTATTATTATTAATAATTATTATAATTTACTTAAAATGTATTAAATCAATTAAATAATCAATGCTTTTTAATCCCTCACCGGTTCCAAATTAGAATCCTCAATTGCCTTCCGAGTCAACAAGGAACTGTAGGTAAGGAGTGCAGCTCGAGTGGCTTGATCCTGAGTAGTTTCCTCCAGTGCATCTACAGCATAGTAATTCGAGTCTATCAGCAGAGATCCCCGACTTTTCAAGTAGATGTAATCCTCCCACCAGTCGCTGATGTAGTTTGGAGTGAGCCTAATAACCAAAATTCTTATATTTTAGTTTCTTTGTTATTAGGACAATGATAAGAATATTAAATTTTATTTTTAAATAATTGTATTCATTCTAAATCATTCAGATTGAAATGATACTCACCAAGATTTAAGAATCAAATACCGCTGCAGCTTTGGTCCCGTTTTATGAAGGAATGCTTTCGCTAAAGCTTCCAGCTCCCCAAACTTCTTCGAATCTACGAGCGGTCGCATTGAGGTCAAGTACTGTGGAACAAAAATAATAGTAATTTAAAAGCAATAGTAAATAATATTTTTTTTAAACCCTAAATAATATTTTTTTTAAACCCTAAATATTATTTTTTTTAAACCCTAAATAATATTTTTTTTAAACCCTAAATAATATAATTTTAAAAAAATCATAAATAATATTAATTTTTATAAGTTAAACACTCTTAATACAAAATAAAACCTAAGATGAATTCTAACCATCATTTTTGCCATTTATTTTATTGAAAGTCTTTTAAATTGTGTTTAATGTCGTGAATAATTTACATTTTTTGATGTGATTGATTTTTGATCAACGAATTCAATAATATTCCAGAATTTACCTGAGCCACAGTGTCCTTGACCGCCGGTACCGGCAAGGCCGGCAAGATCTTTTGCAAGTCATACAAGCTAGTTGATATGGGTTTGAACCATCCACACAACAGTCGCACACTGACGACAAATAGCTTGGTCTTGATTGACGGCGTCCGACCTTCGTACATCCATCCTGCAGGAATAATCGACAATATTTATAAACAAAATACGCCAATTAGCTATTACCATATCAAAGTATTAGTAAAAATAGATACTTATCAACAACTGATAAGAATATTGCAAATCAGCAAGAAAATGTAACACATAAAACACACTAGAGGCATACCACGGTAGGTCAGTAGCCGACGGAGAATCAACTTCCTCGCAGTGCCAAGGACGATCCAGAGGATGAGCCCGGCCAGGGCATGAATAACAACATCATTACTCGGGTCCTTGCTGGGAAAAAAGAGACAAAAATTAATTTACTCACGTAATGTAAGAAATTTGTGAATGGTGGAAATACATATGTACGTAAAGAAAAAACAAACAAAAAATACATCATATGCTATGTACATATAAATAGTTTGAATGCATTACGTTCATACGTGAGCAATGATAAATGCATGCTCACGCATGAGGAAACGCATAAAAGCTTATTCACAATAGATTGCGATTCTTTGTTTATGCGACATGCGCTGCTATGATGCGGTCATGAACATTTTTGGTTGGCGCGATTTGAGGTCAATCGCGGTGTCAATCACAAGAGAGTCGGGTTCCCAGTTTGAGCGCGACAGTAGAGTGCGATCTCAATGTATGTGCTACATTTCTGCCAGAGATTTTCTCAAGTTTTCCAGGATAATGGCTCCTATTAATTTCCATAGAAAAAAACTCACTCTTCTGGTAATTACGCTGGCTTTATATTTACAAGAAAAAGCAAATGTTCGAAAGCGACGACGGTTTTGGGTACGACCTTTCTTGCAGTTACGAAAGATTAGAGGTGATTTCCATGTTGCTGTAAGTCCAAAAAAAGTAAAATAAGAAAATTTAGAATATATTATAGTATATTATAATTAAGCATAAACCATGTATGATAGGTTCCCGACATGCTTCGTGATGATCCCGAATACTACTTCGACACGTTTAGAATGACTCCTGAAACATTTGACGAGCTGTTACAACTTGTGGGTCCTAGAATATCAAAGTCAACTGTTGTTCGAGAGACTATTTGTGCTGCAGAGAGATTGCAAATGACGCTCGCATTTCTTGTCAGTGGAGATCAACAGAAGTCGGTGGCTAAAAACTATCGAGTAGGAAGGATCACTGTGTGTAAAATAATTCACGAGACGTCGAAGGCCATATTTGAAGTAATGCAGCAAATTTACTTGAAGCCACCTGATGAACACGACTTCCTGCAGATTGCCAAAGAATTTGAAATGCAGTGGCAATTTCCACACTGTTTAGGAGCAATTGATGGGAAGCATTTTCGAATTCCAGCACCACCGAATTCCGGTAGTAGGTATTACAACTACAAAGGTACATTCCATTTGCAAGTCCTCTTGATCCTCCTCACAAAGGGAACTCATCTCAGTGTCGAGAAATTGCACAAACGCTGCTGATGAGGTGGTGGTAACTTCAATCTGACTCTCAATGAAACGGCCCAACTTATCCATGACGGTGTCATTAGACAATGCAGGATTTTGCTTTCTCTTCTCTTTCGGTTTCTTACAATAAAAATAGTAATAAAAACAATTAGCTTTTCATAATCCACTTTATATGGCTATATACGTGAAATTAATTTTAACTTTAATGCAATTACCATCTAACGTTAAATTATTAGCCTTTTGCTAAAACTATTACTACACGTGAACGTATTAATAGCTGCATTTGAAATTAATTTACCAAATAACTTGATACTGGTTTCGGGGTTGACAGGATAGAAACGTCCTGAGGAGAAAGCTCTTCAATGGATGCACTATTCACATCTTGACTTACTTCTTGATTTTCGACTTCCAGTTCCGTAGACATTTGCAAGTTGCCAGTGGTTCTAAAAAAGTGGGACTAATTAATGGAAACATAAATTGTTAATGAAGCACCAACGTAAGCATAACAAAATTTACTTTGACGGCTTATTGCAATCCTTGAGAAACAATAGTGACCCAAACCATGGCCAAGTGGGTTGAAATATTTCTTCTTTTCCATCACCACTAGTTCCGGTCTTCCACTCCGCATACTTTTTGTTAAAAGTGTCCTTCAAACTTCTCCAACGAGTGTGACATGCTGTAGCTTTAAATAATTACAAAAGTATAGCTTATTATTAATTTCTTTTAAACTGGAAAAGAAAATATTGTACTGTATCTAAAAAAATTCTCAGCTTACCTGGTCTTCCGATTTCTTCTCCAATTTCATTCCATGCTTTTGACACAAGTTTCTTACGGTCGTGATTTGGGTCATCACGATCATATATAAAGCTGCGTGAATACACAGCAGCAATAAGACTTTTATTAAATATCCGCTCTTGATCCAATAATTCTGCTCTTTTCTCACTTTTTTCTTGAAGAATTGCTTTTTTTGACTTTTTGGGAGACTTTCGGCTGGAACTTGAGAAATTTCCTCTACCTTTAGCCATTTTTATCAAATTGATGTAGTAAACGCACTATGAAAGTTAAAACTTTTCTACTTTTAAATCGCACGCCGCACCGCGGGTGCAGAAACGCTTCTTTTAAGCGCGTGATACTTGGCGCGTGTTGGTTCACATGACAACTCAGAATTTAGCGCGCGTACTTAAACAATCGCATTGTTCATCGCATCCATGTGAATAAGCTTTAAGTCTTGAAGGATTTTTTGTGCGTTTCTGAATAAAGTGCATGGGATATGCACACGGTAAGTGCACTTTACAGGAACAAAATTATAATTTATCATCTTTTATCTCAAAAACGTCATGTCTTCGGTGGAGATGCAAAAGTACCAATTTCTGTGTTTAAGGTATAGAAGTTGGTACTTTGGGATCCTTCGCCGATGATATGTACATAGATGAAAAACTCACGTGTTGATAACGCCTTGCAAGTAGGGCTTGACCTCGTACAACAAATTGGTGTTGACATGGGATGAGATGAAGGTAAATAGGGAAATGAAGATGAGAGCACTGCGACGGGAGCCCGGGTAATAGCCCAACGACAGGTTACTCTGGTGGTAATAAGCAGAATTTCAAAGTTGAATTAGTACAACATTTAATAATTATTACACATTTATAATTTCATTATTAAAATTTAACAAAAAAAATTTGCAATTTAAATTACAATATCTATTTAATTTATACTTTACGATTTCTTTTGTGTTTTTATTGTCAGAAGTCATGCTGTATGGCATGCAATACATATTATGTAATTCATTAAAAAAATACGAAAAATTACAAGAAAAAAAATGTCTAGCGCCATTTTGATCTTATATAAAATAAAATAATTAAAGAGATGTTTAAAATGCATTAAAATCTATTATACCCGATGGAACCTGCGGATCTTGTAGCCGAAGGACATGCTTTGATATCACTTTTTTAAAGTGACGACAGTCCAAAAGTTCCACAACACTGCACCGATTGTGATAATTTTAAAAATTGTTAAAATTTTTATTTAAAAAATAGCAAATAAAGCCGCCTTTGCGCTGGAGTCTCACACTGAAATATAAAATAATAATCGATATGTAAATAATTTCTACCTTCTTTAATATTATAAGTAAGTATTACATTATAAATTCTCAATATTAAATGAAGAATTCTATAGATTGCAACAAGCAGCATACGAAAATATAATTTATTATTTATATCATCACAATTTCAGGTGGAAGGCTAAACTTCCTATTTAAAAATGTAAGAAATTAATTCCAGACAAGGAATAAATAAGTCTATAGGTCACATGAATAAATAAAACTAAAAATTTTATTCCTTGTCAGGTGCTGAAAGAACTAGTTTTAATTAAGGAATTAAAATTAAATTACCGGACGGTTACATAAAAATTGCATCAAGTATTTTTGTGCATATAGGTATTTATATAATTATTTTAAAATTACTATGTGTATACTATAGCTTTACAAAATTAAAAAAGGCTGCATTCGAGCCGTCAATAATGAGGAGAATTTTTTTGTAATTATATTAATTAAAAGTATATACATATTAATTATCATATATGCGGTAGTTACCTTTATGTGACTTTATTTCTGAATTATTCAATATTAAATGTTGTTTAAAGTTGAGATTAAAGTTGAAAGTCTCAGCTATTGTTTCCTTGTTGAAAGAATCGCCGATTACAGAAATACTCACTTCTTGCACGATGTTAACTTATTGGACCGTGGGATTTTGTACAGAAATTTTTGCCTGCTGCTGCAGCAATAATCACAGCCATAAATACGCGATGTTGGAAAAATGCAATTTTAATTCCAGGTACAGATTAATATAATCGCAATAATTCCACTTGCATTCTTTCTACATGGACATTCGTTGGAGTTCTGGAAAAAGTGACACAATGTTTAATTAATATAAAAATTCCCGTGGAAATAATAACAATTTATTATTATTGTAATATTAAATAAATGCAACACTGGTAGTGCTAAATAAATGAAATAATCATTGGAATGCATAATAGTAAATACAAAAATCCCAATACTAAATAAAAGCAATAATTTATTGCAATACTTTATAAATGCAAAAATTCTAGTGATAAGTAAATGGAATAACTTTTGCCATGCTTAGTCATGCTTAGTAAAGAAACAAAAATTCCATTATTAATAAATAAATACATATACTTTAAAAGTACAATAACTTGCATTGCCTAATAAATACAATACATAATTGATAAAAAATGAAATATTGTCAGAACATAATAAACGCGCTGTCTGTGTACGCAAAATTACTAAATTAATTAATTTTGAAATCAATTTGGAAATTTTTGTTCAAATTCAATTTTTTTTAAAGTAGTGATCAATTAAATTTTTAGAAAAAATAATAATTGTATTTATAAAAAAAGTAGTAATACAAAAATTAAAAATTAGGATATAAACACAAAAAGAAATACATTGAAATAGCAATTAAATGCAAAAAATATTTAAAGCAAGCAAATTTTGTGCTAAATTAAAAATTAAATTAAATTTAAAAAAATTTTGTAAAAAATGTACAGAATTTTTAAAATTAGCAATAAATTTGTCTCGAAAATTAAATTTTAAGGAATTAATTCCAGCAGCCACCGACCTTCGTCCGAAGAAGTTCAATCAGAACTAAAGGGTTGGCTTAAGAGAGCGATTATAATTTAGTCTGAATTAAAAACAACCTTAGGGAATCACACGCTCGTTTACGCACACATACTTACTCCTATATATATTAGACACAACACATTTATTGTCTGCAAAAAGCGGCTGAATCTCGATTGGAAAGTATTTACCACCTTATGTATATATTCTGTATACTTTACTATATACAAAATAATACAGAGAAAAATAATATTTATTAAAACAAAAAAAAAAGATGTTTACATGTGGACTTTAGACTTTGGCCCGAAAGTCTGTGCTCCTGTCGACAATAAAAATCTACAAGTGTAATGTAATGTAATTTCTTCTGTATGGTGTGTGTGAGTGTTGTGTTGTGTGTGTCTGTCTGTTTTTAATACATTCTTGCCCTGCAACTTCATTCGACGAGCCGGAGGGTTTGGCTCGGCTTGTTGAGTATGATGATAAAATAAATAAATATACTATGGTCAGGCTCACTCACAACACACACAAGGATCGAGTATTGTAAAAGTTTGTGCTTAATAGAATCTCCCAATGTAAACTATATATAATATGTTCACCCATATACCTTCCTTTCCTTACTTTTAATGCCTTTTATTCACAATTCACATCTCTTTTTCCGTTTATTAGTTAGTACTTGCTTATATGCTTTTTTAACTTTACCATTATACATGATAGGGGCATACGCATGTTACTGTTACGGAAGGCTCGTTCAAGTCGAACGAAATGATGATGAAGGTCTTGTAAATTTTTTATCATTACCCTGCATCATCGTCCGCTCACCGGATTTTTGCGTTACAATTCTAAGATTTTTCGGGTGATAAATTGTCATTAATTTGACTTTGGTGTTATTAAACTTTTATGTTTTCACTATATATTTGTATTTAGAAAAATACTTTCAAAAAATTCTTACAATTAAGCTAAATTTATTTACTGTAGTATATTTTTAATTTAAAATATGAAAAAAAAAACAAAATTTAGCGAGTTTAAATTTTTTAAAGTGTAAATCACTTGAATTTAAAAAGTATTTTTAATTTTAATGTATTTATTTATAAATTAAAAAAATAAAAAAAAAGTTTTAAAAATAATATTATTATTTTAAAATTTAAATTCATGAATTGAATTTAAAATCATTCCTTTATAATTTAATTTGACAAAATTTAATAATTCTTTCTTAACGAATGAATTGAATCGCTCCTTCTTTCGTGGACTTTGATCCCAACTGCTGGAGTTTTTCTGCTTTTTATGAGAAACTCCAGCTATATGAGGATTTACTATGTAAGTACATACTAAAAAGCCGGCTGAACTCTAATACGACAAGGGAGATGAAGCGCCAAGAGGAAAATCAATATCCAGGCAAATAAGGAAAGAGAAGGGAGGTGGAGCGGGAATTTTTTTAGAACGTTCACTAAAAATGCCCATGAGGACATCATGAGGAGCTTCTTCTCCCGCATCCATGTGCTCAAAGGGTAAAAATAAAATTACCCATATATGTATTTTGAGCTATTTTTAAAAATGTTGTCTATATATGTATATATCATCATGGTATAACATATTCTGTACAACATAAATTGTGGGTTGTCATAATACAATAATATTGGCCTGGCTATACATAAAGTAATTAATAATATACATTTCAAGGCAAACCTCTATGCTAACAGATTTCTAGCAAATTCTTGATTCCAGGAACATTCATCCTGACGCCCACATTTTTTTATGTAGTTTTTTTTATGTTAGTATTAAGTAAATTATTTCCCAAACTACTACAATTAACAATTAATTTGCATTTTCGAACCTACTGAATTAATTTCAAGTACTAGCCTCGTAAGTCACGCAACGTGGTAGTTGTTTACATGCATGCATCATTTTTAGTTTATTTTTTTTAAATTTGCCTTTTGTTAAACTGAAGGATCGGCAGGATTTTAAGGTGAAAAGAGATAATGCATATAGGTAATAGTCAATGTCGACACAGTAATATTGATGGAACTAAGCACGCATGCAAGTCTATTTACTAAGTTCTAACTACAAAATGACTCTTAATTTTCACTAATTTAAATCGTAATAAATGTTTTGAACTGAATTCTTAATTTGAGATTTTAAATTTGTAAGCATATTACACAGAACATTAACATACATTTAATGTCGTTTTCACGAAACAAATATGTAAGATAATTATCTTCACAGTTGCTCACAACGCAAAAATGACAACAAGGATTACGTAATTAGAAGAAATTCTACAAATACAGTTATTCAAATGCAAAACTGACAATGTCGTTTAATAGCATGGTCCATATGTGTTTACATTGCCATCGCAGGGTAGCGGATTTATACGGCACATGATGACACTTATTATTTATACTGCTGCTGAAAAGCTACTGCTACTAATTGTAAGTCTATAACATGTAGACAGGGAAAATATTCCAGCAGTTTCTACCGCATATTTGTATTTCCAATTGTAAATAAACGCGATAAGACACTTTTGCATTTCAAACTTTAAAAATAATATTCGGGAGCTGTAGTCAGTTTTTTGCATTTTAGCAACTGTCAAGATATAGTTAGATTTGCATCTTCAACGAGGATATGCTAGAAGAAGGGAAGGAATACTAATGAAATAAGATCCATTATTTTATTTCGTGGTTAAGTTAATTAAATAAAACCGATTATATCTATTGATAGGAAATAGGAATGAAATTATATCAATTATATGATTTTATAGTATAAATAAATACTAAGTGTATGCCAAACCCACCACACTGTAGTGTCAAGAATAAAACTCTCTCGACCGCATCCATAAACATTAAAACCAACATGCACACTATCAGAGAATGTATATATATAAACTGCAGGTTATAAGCTATACACACATACATAATGGATTGGGCTTCAATCTTTAACCCCTTGTTAACCCTTTGTCATGTACTTACTTTTCAAAGTTCACGTAACATACCCAGACATTAGTACAAATACTGCATGTACATAAATAGAGTTTAACTGAAAATAAGTTTTAACGTGTGTAAAAAATGTGCATGCATACCCACATCCTAATTTAGTAATTATTTTTTTACAATCGTTTCTATATAGCTCGCTGACAAGAACTTACTTATCGTCAATACTTACTCATAACAGAATCTAATGTTTACTTTCTTGGAAGTTTATTGGAGTGCATGGGGTGTGATTGCAGGAAATTATTTTGTAAATGAAACCAGCATGATGAAATTGTCAATATCACACAATTTTATCTTAAGTTTCTTCCGTGAACTAATAAACACAGACAGATTTTTATAACTACTGTTTTTATAAGTAACTATGTGTACTTATATATGATTTCACATTAAACTCAATAAGCTGGGAGATGTGGAATTTATGAAATCAATGGAAATAGTGCGATAAAAGGGAAAGGACTTTGGACTTAAAGTCGTTGTTGTAAACTTGATAAATAAATATATTAATTATTTGTACTTTTTAAAGCTTTGAATTAAATAAAAGTAATTTTACCTCTAATATTGCTGCATTTTTATTATATTTTCACACGCAATAGATCACAAAGGGATAAATTTTATTATCTATAATAAAATAATATTGTTATTGATAAATTGTTGTTATAACTTAAAAAGTACTGATTATATGCTGTGTGTAATAAAATCTTGGGAAATTTTATTATTATAATAATTTATTGGAGTCAAATTCTTGCAAACTAATGTTAGAGTTTGTTAACGTACGATATTTAGTACATCTG
This sequence comes from Lipothrix lubbocki, assembly GCA_034696945.1. Lineage (NCBI taxonomy): Eukaryota > Metazoa > Arthropoda > Collembola > Symphypleona > Sminthuridae > Lipothrix > Lipothrix lubbocki. Next base: position 6,848 of record JAQGAK010001764.1, on the reverse strand, counting down.
CGGTTTCGTTATTTTAAATTCACAATAATAAAAATCAAAAAATATTGAAAATAAATAGATGCAAACAAAACAAGCAATTAAAATTACAGTACGCGCATCTAATAAAGAACACGAATATGAATGAACGAATACGATAATAATGAAGAGAATATATAGAATGACGCGAGGTATATGAATGAAGCACATAAATGCCACTATTATTTACTCTACAACGATTTTAGCTCAATGGACTAGTAATAACACATTGGGGTCAACAATGGAGTAATATTATACATGTAAGTGTGAGGAAGTATAGTAGGTGAAAAGTCAAAACAAAAGAGTGACATTTATTGCAAAAATTATTATAAACAACATATTTGTTAAGCTGACATTAACATTCTATAGTCATAAGTCATAATAATATTAAATAATATTTAACACAAAGTCAATAACGTATACAATTATATACTGTAGGAATAATTTATTTTTATTGTGTTGTGTTACGAATAAAATCTAACCGTCAATATCTTTCACACAATATCTTGCGGATTTCTCCAGACTAGCTAAAATTCTCATCGCGTATTATGTAGATCCTTCATTTTAAACAGGAATTAAATTACGTACACAGAATTACAGAATGTTATCATTATTGAGCATCTTAAGACTAATCCTCTGGAGACAGAAACAATGCCCGGATGTCCAACATGGATTGGCGGATACGATTTGCGAACCGGCGGGAATCCTAAAAAACAATTTTGTGTTCAGAAATTGTCTTAATATGTAATTAATAATGTAATTAATAATTATTATGGTTTGACCACGTAATAGCAATCTCACCGTCGCCGGGCAGCTTTTGTTGGAATTAACATCAAAGAAGATAACATCGTCACCAGAAATGATGTAAGCCACACCGTAACCATCCTTCTCCACGGGACCAAATCCTCCAGCAGGGCAATGGATCGGCTTGAGCTTGGTCTGGTGAATCGGAAGCTGTGAGGTTGACAGTCTCCATCTACCGCTTAGAGCTTCCTACGATTAAATATCCCACATTTTACCATTTTTTAATAATGTTGTTCTTAATTATTTTCTAAATATTTCCTTAACTATAGTCATTATTATGTGATGACGTTATTGATAATTTCTTTAAGAAATTCCTCCGCGGTGGAATTTCATTGGTAATCATTACCTCCAAGAAAGGCGAGTCAATGTGTAAATATTTCGAAACGACGTAAAGTCCAAATAAATGGCGATCACTTCCTTTACCATTCATGGCATCACGATAGTGTGACTGATGCTTATCACAGGCTTCCTTGAAGTACAGCTTTTGAAGTTCGCGCTAAAAATAAATAGAGCAAATTCAACAAATTAATCATCACTTAAAATGCCGATGTAATGAAGTCCAATTAAGAAAGAATAGGAATTACAAAACAGAGCTTCGTTGTTAAAAGTATCTAACTCAATTCACAAGTATTCAAATGCTTACAGGAGAATTATTATCCATGGACAAAACCCAGCGACAAGATTCTTCTGTACAAGACCGAATAGTTTCCGTTCGTCCTTGCAAGTACAGTCTGGTCATACTTGGTTCGTAGGTGAGTTCGAATTTACCTTGATCCTGTAATTTATAATTTTAAAAAAATTAAAATAAGCTCTATCTACGTTAAAATTGTTGAAAAAAATAACACAATAATGTATTATTACATACTCGATAATATGCCAGCTGAAGCGCCATCTGGATGTACGAGTCCGGTCCCACACGGCATTGCTTTATGCCGCCCTTACCGAACTCTGAAAAAACGGTGACATTCACGTCTAAATCAGTTAAAGCCATGGATGCTTTTTTCGACGCAATCTCAACAGCTTCGATGCACTCCTCGGGTAAACTCCATTTTAACCTCTTGGGAAATGGCGGCTCGACCTCCAATGGAGTTAAAAAATTTCCGCATCGGTCAAATCTGTGAACGGCACACATGCAGAGTAAAACTTTAAATTCGTTTAATTTCGATTAGTTTACACACAAGCTATGGATTAGCAAATTATAATCCAAATATTTTTAATATAATTTTATCCAAATATTTTTAATATAATTTTATCCAAATATTTTTAATATAATTTTATCCAAATATTTATTCTATAAAAGATACTCAAGAAATATATTTCAATAATTTTTAAGTCAGGCGCCTAAAGTCCTAAAATTCATTCGACTTACTTATCAAAACTGAGGCAGTACTTTAAATTGATTTCCCACATGTGACTGCTTATCATGCCATCACCCCTGTAAAGTAATCAAACATTTTGACATAAGATACCTATGAATACTGCATGGTTTAAGCACATATGTATTACACAACAATAATAAATTAAACGGGATTTAAGTTTAAAATTTAAAATTATTTGAAACAAATTTACCAGGAATGTTCACAGCAACCACCAGCCTAGGGAAAATGAAAGAAACATCATATGTAAATTGGAGCTACTGATTTTCTTTAAAGTCAAATTGAGAATAATAATGATTGTAGCATAGAATAATTACCCTTCCGTTTTTAGCAACAAAGAAATTCAAACTCTTGTCTAACCAACGACCACCGCCATCGCCATACGCAGCTCCTTTACCTAGATTTTCCAACCCAATGGTGTTCTTTTCCGATTCAGCAATCTAAACACAAAACAAAATATTCACGAAGTTTTAGTTTGGAAATTAATAAAAATACAATGAATTAAAAATAATAAAATATACAATACAGAAACCAGAAATATAGAATTAAGTATGAAGTAATAAAGATTTATAAAATATCAGTGAATTCTTACAGACTCTGGGTGATACTCGTTATCATCCAAATGAAAGAAAAATGCAGAACTCTCAATAGCCTCCAGAGCTTCTTGGTTAATCCCTTGGGACAGATATCTGCTTCTGGCTTGAGCCCAATTAGTTCTATCCCAAGTGGTCAAATTTGCCAATTTCTCTTCTCCCTCCATGGGTTCCGATGTATCCTCGAGAATTCGTTGGAACTGGAGCTGCCATTCTGAAAGATTCATTAGTGTGCGTGTCCCTTGGCGGTAAACGCTCACTTTAAAGTACTTTCCTCTATGAACAACCACTATATGGCCGCTCGTTCGATCATGCCTGAGATGATCTATAGTCTCTCCAGGAATGCGAGTTGTGTTGAACATCCGGCTGTACTGCCAATTACACACGGGCATCAACCCTTGGGGCATGAGCTATGGTCATTTAAACATTAATGAAACTTAAATAATTTAAGCAAATTTAAACATTCATATTTTAATTTGCAATCATATCGATATTAATTTTTTTCAAATAATTAATTAATTAATTAAAAATTTTAACATCTCAATATATATATTAAAAATATTTAAAATCTCACCGTCTCCAAAGTTTCATTTTCAATAGCCTCCCGTGTCGTCAAAGCACTAAAAGTGACTAAGGCTGCTCTAGTGGCTTGATCCCGGACAGACTCATCGATGGCATCGACGAAGTAGTACGTCGCTCCTAAGAATAATGACGCTCTTCCTTTCAAATACACGTACTCTTCCCACCAGTCGCTTATATAGTTCGGAGTTAATCTACAAAAAAATCAATTTAATTTATTAAATTTTCAGTGTAATGTACTGGAATTAATATTTTAAAATAATATTTAATAATACAAAATGTTTCCCGCTTACAGCCATTTAAGCCGCAAGTAGCGCTGGAGTTTGGATGCCGGTCCTTTCAAGAATTCTCCAGCTTTAATTTCCAGCTGAGAAAACTGAGCTGGTTCCAAAAGTGGCTTCATTGATCCGAGATGCTAAGGAGAATTACAAAAATAAAAAGTAGATGAAATTAAGTGTATTATGAAGTTTAATTAACTTACTAAAATAAACAAAATAAATAAAATAAGAAATAAATAATGACTTTGATTCCTTGTCATATGTGAAAAAATAAATTATTACCCCCAAAAACGTAATATACATTTTTAACTTACTTTCGCAACAGTCTGTTCCACATTTGGCACCGGCAACGCCGGCAAGATGCCCTGAACTCCATACAAACTTGTCGAAAGCGGCTTTTTCCAGCCGCACAATACACGCAATGTAATTGCGAACAATTTAGTCTTCAACGAAGGATTCCCACCTTCGTACATCCAACCTGAAGTAATAATAATAATAATAATAATTTTTTATTATTACTAATTATAATATCAATTAATTAATTAATTATTTGTAACAATGTCGAATTCATATTACCAAGTTCACAAAGTCGACAATCGACACAAGACATAAGCAAATTATATGAATACAGGACAAGAACAACGACAAATAAAATAAGTCATGAACATGCAAGGATTATTAAATGTATGATGAGCATGAAATTATTGTACAATTTACCCCGATAAGTTAGCAATTTCCTGAGAATGCATTTTCTCAAAATACACACGGACAGCCAGTAGACCAGACCGGCGATGGCTCGCTTTAGTAAATCAGTTTCATTTCTATACGGTTGGGGGAAGTATTAAACAATATAATATAATTTTTTAGGAATTAAATTTATTTCTGCATTAAATGGTTCCACAAGTCTACGCATTTAAACGAGTATAAAAAACACTGGAATTCATAGGTTTGGGTTGGGAAACCTTGAAATTGAGATTTGTCATTACTTCGAAGCAAACGGTCGAATGTATTGTTCCACTCCTAAAGGGTCCACCCCGATCGCAACGTAGAGCGTGAGGAAGACCAAAGCTTTGGTTAATGAGCTGGGATAATATCCCAACGTTAGGCATCTCTGCATTAAAAAAACGAATCAATTCAGCAGCATTAATCATTTAAAAAGGAGATTGATAGAAAAAATAATAGTCTATTAATTATTTATGCATGCAATCCTGCATTCCACATCCTAACCTAAATATGTATTACTCTGTTTGTCTGTTCTATTGCAAATGCAAGAACAAACAAATTTAAAATATTTTGTCTGCAATTCAACATTCATGGGCCTATTTTATTCAACTTAATTTATTTTTACTATATTTAATTCTGTACTTTTTATTAATCAAACAATTGAGCGGATAGCTTCAAAAATAGTAAATAATATGTATTTACTATGCACTTACAAGTTTATTAATCTCTACGAGAAACTTCAGCCCGATAGCAAATGTAGTTATTTACTTTGTAAATACGGGACAATAAATTTGAGTGACAAATAAGCAACACAAATTTTAAATTACAGGTGTTTTAGTTAAATAATTGCACTATATAGAAAATAAAATTTACAAAAAAATAATAATTAAAAATAAATATAATTTAATTATCTAAACTCGAAAAATTAAATTCTAAAATAAAATAAATGTATTAATTAAAATGAGAAATTAAATTCTGAAATAAAATAAATGTATTAATTAAAATGAGAAATTAAATTCTGAAATAAAATAAATGTATTATTTAACTGCAAAAGTTACATTGCAAAATAAAATAAATCTATATGTAAGTAACATGTAAAAAACAAAATTTGAAAAATATAGGTAATTAAAATGTAAAAAAACGTCAAATTTAAAAAAATAACTGTAATGTGTTGACTGCTAAAAAAATGACTCAAATTTCACAACAAATACATAAATGCTTACCTCATGAAGTATTTTCACACGATCCGATACTCCCATATCGGGTAACAAAACTTTCCAAAAAAAATCGAGCACAAGAATTTTTTCTTCAATGAATAAGATGCCAATAGACGCGGAAGTGTGTATTCGCAGTGCGATAAATGAGAATATACCGTATATTTGTATTGCAAATGTGATTAACCTCTCTCAGCAAAACCTCCTGCAAACAGTGCAAGCTGCAATGAGGAGCATAAAAGTGTATGTATAGTCATATACATGAAACCAGTTGTTTGTTGTTAGGGAGGTTAACTTTTACATATGAAAATAAGCATGAAAGAATCAATGGGATGAAATTGCTAAAAAGTTGACGTTGCTCTCTCTCTCTCTCTCTCTCAAATCTCCGCTGATCTCTCTACGCTTTACAACTCTGCCCCAATTTAGCAACTTCAAACTATTCTCCACAAATGAGCTTGTTGTTATTATTTATATTTTTGTGTGTACGGAATATCTTTCATTCAAGTTTCAAATTTGTAAGTTGTAGCCTTTAACACACAATTTACACTGTCAATGTTCACAAATTACACAATTTCCGTGAACTTGAGCAGAGCGGCCTAATAAATGTGTAATAATTTTTGAAAATTATTAATTAAATTATTAAAAATTATTTTAGTTTGGAAAAAAATTATTTTAATAAATTTATAGTAATATTTATAATGGATATGATAATATTTTTTATAATTCACCTATTTTTGGAATTCATTCAAATTCTCAGTCATTGAAGAGCGTCAAAATTCCAACCTCAAAGTCAAAGGTGGAAATAATAACTGACTAGATTCTTCCTTTGGTATTTTTTAAAAATTAAAGCTATTAATTTTTTAACGAGTATTTATAATCACATAATAGATTTAACGTGAAGCACACAATCGAGTCAGGCAATACAAAACAAACAGTGGACTTTGGACTTGGCTGGTCTTGATTCTACGTCTGCTGTGTAGCAGTTCCATGTGGAAGGGTTAGCGGAGTTGGGCCGAAGAGAGAACGAAACTTTATTTCACTGATACCGCTATGTTATGGTATTTGCCTTTACGACACAATACGGTATTCACTATGTTATAAAATTCAAATTTCAATGGGATAATTCAATTTTCATTAACCATATAAAATTATGAGCTATAATATTTGTATCTCTCACAGCAGAAATTTCTAGAGAAAGAAATAAACTTTATTTCACTGATACCGCTATGGTATTTGCCTTACGACACAGTACGTAATTCACTAATG
>JAQGAK010001763.1:0-27009 GCA_034696945.1 Lipothrix lubbocki | reverse complement strand
GTAATATATAACTGGGTATGCACATAAAATAATGCTGTAATATATTATATACGAATATAAAAAGATACAGCAAAGCTCAACGCACATATACTGTATAGTATTGTATATACCACAATATTAAGTAGTGCTGCATACAACACACTACACAAATATATGATAAACTTCCCTGTAGAGCCGCTCCACACTACCACAAGACGATGGAACACCCTGCATTATTTTCCTCATGTATGTATACACCATAACACAGCAGTAGTAAAATATATAGAAAGAGCCATCCAATATAAATGTGTGCAGAGAAGGCCTCTCTGGTTCAGGCTAAAAGCCTGGTTTGAGTCTGACAATCTCTCGCTAAGGCTGTATAGTGTATTCCATACACATAAAATAGTCGCTCTTTCAGTGTTTGTGTATATCCAACCAACCAAAGGCACATGAGTTGATGGCGTGTGCATCCGTCTACTCCTTGATGCGAAGGTACCAGAGTAGAGCATCCACAGCTGTGCGTTACTTCCATCCGAATCACCCTGTACATACTTTGGGTTCTGCTATGTATAGTAAAAGAGCCTGCTTCGTCGGAGTCCAGAGAGAGAACATTCAGTGAACAGCTCGATAAAAAGCACTGTGCTACATACAAAGCCTAGTCCCGTCATGTGCTTCTACCAATTCCACATTACAGATACATACGGAACACATATAAGTATACATACGATGTGGCACTATGTAGCTTAAATGGTATATTACTTGGAAATTCAATGCTCCTTATTTTCTTTCGTAGTTTTCTCTAAAGCTATATAAATTATATGTTTCACTAACCCTATACGCAGTCAGTTCTACTCTGAAACACATGTACATCTCTACTCTAATACACATACACATCTCTACTCTAATACACACGCTTACATCTCTCTCTCTAATACACACATACGGCTGTATTTCAACACACATGCACAGGGCTCTATATTCCCAAGCATATTATAAACATAAAGAAACTAAACTGGAAATGAATAGTATGAAGCCCCTCAACCTCGACTTTCCTCTATTTTTTTCGTCTTTTTTCTACAACTCTTGTCTCTCTCTTTCCTCTGCTACACTTATACCTTCCCGGGTGCACATTACTATATGTACAACACCATAAAAAGCGTTCTACTCCAGTATATAAACGCCTAATTTGAACCTACGATCACAAATTTGAATATGTATATACTTACACCCAAATTTTCATATGGGTAGAAATTTTTTCTATACTAAATTTTTTCCTCTTTCAGGAAAATACCCATATACATAACAGTAGAGATGAGCATACAATTTTCCCTCATACAGTTATATTCATAAGCATACAACTACACACATAAAGTGCTCATGTATACAATAATTTAGGTAGAAAAAAGAGAGAGACCTTCGGATGTACATCTGGTCGGTTGCTAAACTCTTTACTCCTACTACTACAACTCCTACAACTTATTGGTGGCTTCATATCCGGCGCCCGGCTTCCCAGTTATAGAACATTTCCCAAAAGCTCATCCACGAAGACAGAGCGCCATGTGAGTGAGTAACAGAAAGAGAGAGAGAGAGAGAGAAAGAGAGCAAAGGACTGTAGGTGCATGTGTTCAACTTCCTCCCCATTCAATGGGGGGATGATGATGTTCCTCTTCGGTAGAAATGAAATGAGAGACTGTGAAACAAGGATGTGGAAGTGAAAAAAATCCACAGTATTATACACGGAGTACATAAACTCCTCCAAAGCAATATGTAGTAGATGGGGTATAATACAAATGAGAATTATTATATACTAAAAACAGTGCTGTAAATTCAAGGTAAATAGAATGGGTGCTGCTTACGCATGTAGATTTCATACATTTTCATTCTGCACTATAGAGTCTTGATGAACCATTTGCTATTAAGCAATTCCCAATGAACATAGAGCAGAAGATATAAGTATACAATTTCATTCAATAAATTACTCATTCTGTCTTGTTGACATTTAAAACCCCACTACTTTATATGCTGTTCATTCAGATTGCACAGCGGGCCTCAGATTATCCTAGGTTGATTACCTATATATTATTATTACTCATCACGGATCAAATATATTGTGTGGCATTGCCTTGAGCATAACCACATTGTAACAGTAGATAGGTACGATAATATGCAATGATCCTTTAAGTAACGTCATTTTCAAATAAAGATATACCTATATGCTATGTAAATATTACATACTACGAATTTCGTTCGAGCCTCTGCGAAAGAATTCAAAATCTGTATAATCATTCATAAGTGTCATCCGATGAGAGCCGTTGAAGAATACTTGAGAATTCCGGGAAAGTTTTCGCGCCAAAACTCCTATCTATCTCCTGGACCCACCGAAACACGTTTCCCTGTCGTCAAACTGTGTACGTATATTGGAGCTTGGTAGGTAGCATACATAAACGCGTGTGGAGCATGAGTGTCCTTGCCAGATTTACCTTTTCGTTCATTCCTTTTTCAGCTCAAGATACAGATTTTCTCCTATTTCAACTCCAGTTACAGATTTGTTAGCTCAATGTACCAATAGGTTTCTTTTGGCGAGCACTCTTCTTCCTATTTCTACTAAACGTACAGATTTCTTTCTACTACATCAGTTCAACTTACAGAATTTTTTCAATATCTGCTTCATAAAATGGAAACGTACCGATTCTAGCAAAAATTCAAGTGAGATTCTTTTAAGTTCATGTTCCATTTTATTATTCCCTTGAAATTTCAAATAGTCTCCAGCAGTTCCTATTCTACAGTATTCATGATAAATGAAAGCAACGTAAAAAGCTCTGGAACTTTGCAAGTTGCCTGTAAAGCTAAAAGACTACAGAATGATCCTCTTCGCCTACAGAGTAAGGAGTAGAAAATTCAGCTTGTTTTTCCTCCCATGTGTGTACGCTGTAATAGAGCAATAAGCAGGAGTGAACTGCTTCTTATATGAACATACTGATAAAGACTCAATGTTGATGAATACCACCATCGCACCACCACTACTACCACCTTCCCTTCGTCTCTGAGACTTGCTTATAGGATGTACATCTCCCATGTATCTTATGTATATACGGAGCAGTAATACTCTATCCGTTCTTGTTTCGGGGCATACAGGCTTCGAACCATGGAATTTTGCCAGCGGTCATATCTAAAAGTGTACCTGTTGTTCCTGTCATGTGTATAAGGCAAGTTTAAAGTATAAATGACTATGTGCAACAGGACATATATAAGAATCTGAATATATACAAAAGTAACACGTATTAGATACTTTGGGCCTATGCACTATTTAACTATGATGAAAGCTGTATATAAGTAAGACGGAGAGCGAGAAATTTCCAACCTCCAATCGAACTAACACCAACCACATATATTAGTTGTATATATATAGATAGATAGCAACACTATTATTGCGTGCATACACATCCTCTTCACAACAACAGATGAAGAGAACCGTGTGTACGTGTATCCTCAGGCTTATTACATATGATCTTCCTTTTATAAAGTATATATAATACTATTCTGTATTATGTATATATAATAATCAAGTATATATTTAATGAAAAATGCTTGGGTTTTCCTACTGTTAATTCCCTACCTCTCTCTCTCTCTCACACACACACACAGATTCTCACATACTCATGCACACGTTGAACAATTCATATACATACCTATGTATGTACCCTGAAGTAGATGGAGACAAACATCTTTTCCATTTACTCGTACAAAGAATTCATATAGAATCTTCCTTTGCTTCTTCACCATTGCCTACCTACACCCAAAGTTATCACAGGCACAAAGCATTGCACAGCTGTGGAAGGAAATTCCTTGAGATACCTCATGTACAGTATACAGTATCTGTAGATACCTTCATGTTTATTGTAATAAAGCCTAACCTGAAGCATATACTTGCATGTACACAAGAATCACATTAGCTATTAGCATTGCTCACGTACTTGTCTCGCTCACACAACCTCGCATTCTACACATTGCACACCTACTCTTCTTTAATAGTATATCTTCTCCAGCGTCTTATTCCAACCAAAGAAAATACACGAACGTATAGTGAGCCGAGATCTATTGTAAAAACTGAACATGCAAGATAAAATTGTATATTACATAGCAAATACACTCAAATGATACATGCATAAGTAGAGCTAATATTATCAAGATGTATACGTAGAACTAACATGTAGTCAAGAGTATTGATAAAAGAGTATTCCTACGTAGGTTGTCTGCATATATTTAATGAGCAAAAAGCAAAAGACCAAAACATGAGCACACACACACATGAGACCTCGATGAAAGAGAGAGAGAGAAGTAGAATGCATAAGAGATAGATAGAAAAAAACTAAAAATACTTATGCACATCAGCTTATACAGATCTTACATTCATATTCATTGTCTATTATTATTGAAAACGAGTAAGAAGGAGCTAGTTGTTATGAGCAAAAAAGTTATCCTGTTCTGCATTACTTTATAACTTCTTCCAAGGCAACAAGGCACCATAGGAGGGACTACGAGATGATTGAAGGAGTGAGCCTCATAAGTTTTTTAAATTCTGCCGATTACTTTATCGTTTCTTAATGCAGTAAATGCTAAGAATTTTTAGAATAATTGTAGAAGATTTTGCAATCGTTTCAAACATGTAAAACTTTTTTTAAAATTAAATAAATAAATACAGAAATATGTACAACTAATTGCTTGCTCCCGGTACAGTTCCTCATTTGCAAAATATTGCAGACCTAAAATCCACAGGTGCCTGCATAATATTTTCGTTCCTTGGGTTTAAAAAAGTTATTTTGCTTGGACACATATACTGCCATCGGCAGTTCAAGCAGACGAAGACCTGGTGAGGACCAACCAAACTTTAAGAAAAAATATTAAGACTCAACTGGTTGTTTCAACTTTTGAATTTGGACACACGGCAAGGCATGTAGTGAAGACAAGAGAAAAAATAAGGCGAAGAGTAAATAGATGTATATGTACAGGAAAGAACCGAGATAGATGAGCAACATACAGAACGAGAGAGAGAGACAAGATATGAGCGAAGACACCATGCAATAAACCATAAGACACGGATGGAACCAGTTGGGTCTATTGAACCTGTCTTCTAAAACTCTATAACATACTTTACGCTTTAGTATCAAGGTAAATGCATCACGTTATTCAAGTTTGCGTACATTTTTTTCTTCTTCATCTTGTCCCTCTCTACTACACAGCACATCTGTCTTATTATTATTAAAGTATAACTTGCTAAACAATATGTATACACGCAAGCAGTAGACAACATCGAGTAAAAAGGTACCTATATAGGAGTAATTACTTAGAGTTTGGTATAAGTGTATAACCATACTACGTACATAAGTTTTCATTCTGTGCATTTCACCTTGCTCAATAGCAAGCGAGTCGCCCATACTCCTACACATACATTACCATATTGAAAAAATCTCTTGTGGAAGAATTCGTAAATTTTATGTCGTAGTTGAAAAAGATTAACAGTGAAATAGTCTTCTTATCAGGTTGCAATTTTTACAATTAAACAAATCTAATCTTTTTTGGAGTATTCCACTTGCAAAATCATGAAATGACAATAAGCTATAAACAGAAACTGTAGTAGGATTTAGACTTATCAACCCTATAAAATATCACCCTGGACTTGAACAAGAGAAATGAAGAGCAAGAGCAGCCGTGGTTTCTATTGAGTTTAATGATAAGATTCAATAGTTTCATCCAGGCACACATATTCAGCTACATCAAACATCGTCAACCGCTACTTTAGTAATTAATATTCAGTATACCTGCCGGTATACTGGAACACAAATAGTAAGACTACTATAAACACGATGGGTTCATTGATGAAACCCATGTCTAAATGTGTTGTATATGTTGTGTAGAACACGACAAGAAAAGTGATTACTGGGAGAGTAATTAATTACATGGACATAGTAATATACATACATAGTCATAACGGTGTAGTAAAAGAACAGGTACACATCAACAGATATCCATAAGTAAACACAGGAAAGCCACAAGTGTCAACACTATAAGGATAGATGGTGAGCATACAACTATATCTTCATATAATATCTGTAGTGTATAAAAGTCACAGTGAGGTAGTAGTTAATTTCATAAGTTAATTAATGCCCAGCAGTGACGAGATAAAAGCTTATGCCTACCATATGCCAAGGTCTGTTTAGTAGCAACAAAGGACATCATGTATGTTGGCTTGCAATATGTGTATGAAATTGCTATGTCAATACTACCCGGTGTGTAAATATAAGTAAACAACTCATGGCAGTGTCTTTCAGTATGCAGAACTTGAGGAGAAAAGACATAGAGCTAGTAAGTGGAGAAATCACGTATTTCTATAACCTTTGATATTAGACTGCCTCCTGCTTTTAACTATTAGATAATTGATAAATGACAGCAAAAGAGAAAAAACTACATGAGGAGACACCTCTCATCTTTCCATAGTACAGTGTCTATAGTAAAATACAAGCACTTGACTCCTTTCTGATGATGAACGTGTTGCCTCTCGTAGTACAAACTCACTCACTCTCGAAAGCTCAATCTCTCAATGAATCATTCAAGGGTTTAGAAGAAAAGAAAACAACGCGTGTAATCATTAGCAGCTATTTGTCTACAAAATGCTTGTTGTATAGAATATGGTAGTTCCTGTGGAGTACATAAGGATTGCTACTACTATATAGCAATTTAGCTAATAAGACAAGCCACACAGGTATGCCTCACTATACACTTTAAGCATTATATTGTAGTGTAGATATTTTACAGAGCCTTTACCACTTTAAAGCAAAGCTATAGGGTTTTAAACTGTCTTCGTAGTACAAACTGTAAACATTGGCATCCGTTTTTTTCAAAGTATATCAAAACTAAGATAGGCATTGAAAAATTTGTCATTACATTGTGAAGTTCCGAGTTCACGTTCACAATGATATTACCAGGCCATTAAATACACTCTTGGTTTTTTTGAGTAGGAGGAGGACGGAGTGAAAACAAAAGACACATGCATATCCTATATATGAAATGCAAAATGACAAGTACAAATCCCTTATTGAACGTACAATTAGTATACTCTCAGCTATGTGTACACACGGACCGACCGCTTGACACCCCGCCGTATGTTTACCAACTGACACATATGATCAATTGATGAGCCATCCCATCATCATCTTCCCTCGTATTTACCACCACGAGCACACGTCCTTAACAACAAGCAATACAGCAGACGTCTTCGGAATACCGATAGCTTTGAGGACCAAAAGCCGGTAAAACACTAATTTTTCATGCGGACTGCCCCTTCACCGAACCATGTGCAATAAAGTCATCACACAAACAGTGGCTTGGTGACAACAACATCGTCAAAAGTATTACAGATACTAAGGTTTACTACGTAGACTAGCTCGTATTGCCATCCACTGCACTGTGCATAAATTATGCCTTGTGGAATGGAAAAATGGAAAATGGACATGTAGTCAAAGTATTTTCAAAACATTTGTTAAAACGTGCGTCTACATAAACAATAAAATAATTGACTACCCCGCACACTTAATTGCCTGCTTTTAACATACTTAACAAAAGCCGCATCATCTAATTCATCTAATTGATTTTCGCTAGTGTAAGAATTAGCTACTTAATACATGATCAAATGTAGTTTTGACAATGCCTCTAGAATTACCTTTTGTATTTGGTAACCCAATGAGTTTGCATTAGAACAGCTGATTCAGTACGAGGTTTGATTGCTTTCCTCACAATAAAACCAAAAGGTATAAAACATGGTATGATATATGGGCATGACCGAGGTGGGATTATAGAACCTAAGCATTGCATAAGTACCTCAGAGTCATTACACCCGGCATGTGTATGCACTTGTTAAATGCATTGTTGACGGTTTTCGTGCGGAGGATGTGTAAACAGAGAAAATCTAATCAAGTCATTTAAAAAGCCCGAGCAAAGTCATCTCTTAGTCTTGTTCCTATGCAAGCAAAATTTCATCCCAGACTCTATCAAGTAACTTGAGCTTTCCCTTTACACAGGCAATGAGGTCCCTGGACATCCGACTTTCTATTTTCTTTTGAACAACGTGCGAGGTAACGGGTTATTGTCTAGGATATAATCGTCATCAGTCTGCTATCCTCAGTAATGTACACATGCCGTGGCATAATATTCTATTTGTCCTCCTGACCTTTGCTTTACCTACTCTTGTTCCAGAAAATACAAAGCGTCGTACGTTCCTCTCCCACAATTCTCAGCTCTTTGGTTTATCAACCCTAATTTCTTTGGAAATCCAATAATTTAAATAACCAACTTGTAAAGATTAACATTACAATTCCAGGGCCCCATTAGAAAATCTAAGTATTATCAGAATATTAGGCATTTCTTGGAATTCTCAAAAGTTTTCAGAAATCCAACCTCTATAAATACTTGGAAAATAGTGGCATTATTTTTTTAAATTTCCCATTGTAACTTAAAAAAAATTGATACATTACGGTAGACATTTGAGACAGGAAGGTTTCCTCTGTTAGGACAATTTCCCTAAAAGATTCTCCGAGTTGATTAAATTTTCCAGCTCTCCGTTCATATGCAGTGAGGATGATGAGAGGACGAAAGAGAGAGAGAGAGAGAGAGAGAGAGAGAGAGACAGAGAGGAGCAAAAGAGGGTTGCTACAGCTACAACTTAACGTGTATACTGTTTATAGATGTGGAAATCGAGGTTGGATCATCACTCCTCTAACTCAATACACATGTACATATTGATGGTGGTGGAAGAACCTCAGAGAGAGAAAAGTATGCAGGGGCAAATAACACATCTATATGTATAAATATAAACTATTTGATATGTACATCTATATAAATAGTCTGAAATGAGAAAAGGAGAGAGGAAAAAAGGACATGGTGAAGCTTTGTCAGTGAGTTAAACAGAAGAACAGGAGCAGGAGCGTAGCAAAGTACTCAAATACATACACATAGGCCAGAAGAACATAGAGAGCTTTTCAACATTTCCCCCTCTCCCTCTTTCTCCCTCTCTTTATCCTCATCTACAGCAGTCTGAATTCCACTCACCCCTCTCTCCTCTGTATACATATGTACATCCAGCAGATTATATTCCATGAACAAAACTACCTCTGTTTCTGTATCCACTACACAGAAAACTATATAAAACCTCTCACAGAGCCCTATACAAGTTCATATATAAAATATATAGAACATAGACGTGGTGTGTGGCTGAAATGTCTCTCGTGATAGAAGAACGGAATGGATGGTTCCAATGGAAAAGTTGAAGCCAACACATAGGAGAGCATAGGAATATATATAAAAGAGTGCTATGACTCTGATGTGCACGTCCACAAACAGTTTTAATATATAAGGGGGTTCAGAATTTAAGTACGTACACATGAAAGTAGAGTGCGAGAGAGGATTGCTTCTCTCGTTCTCTCCTTGCTCGCTCAACCAATGTTCCGCGTCCCGTTTCTATCTATAACTTTTCTCTCTTGTAGGATATATGTACGAGTAATGAGAACAAGTCTGAAAACCTCCAACATGTACACCACCCTCCGTCGTCGTTGGTAAAGTACACATACACATACTACCCCACACATTACATTATATGGAATCCCTGTGTACATCAAGATACGAGAACTGCTGTACTTTGGAAGAGAAGCATTGCTGCAATAGGATTTTATATACGCACATGTATTTTCAAAGATATAAACCTTCCCCGTAATATCTATACTTTAGCTCTCTTTCCCTTCAAGTAGCAGTAGTTTAAATGGAATAACATACTTATTGCACATATATATATGTATATATATACGGTCTGAAATGTAGAGGTTCTTTTTTGTCCTTCCATGACGTCAATACTCTGTATAGAACATGTTGGCGTGGGACGACGATGAAGGAGCGAACGAACGAACCAACGTATACGATATATAAACCATTATATATATGTATTTTCATTTGCCTTCAGCTTTAATACATGGCCCGTACACATTAAGGGCAAATACACTATATACTGTGAGTTGAATAGAAGGAAAGGATGCCATGGCTCCTCCATATTATTATTATTCCCTCTCTCACGTACACCCTTTTACATCGTTCCCATCTACTGTAATGCTGTGTATTATATAGAAACTAGCTCCAAAGCTTCTCCACATTTTCCCAAAGCATATACATACAGCAACCCCGTGTGTATGTAGACGCTCAAAGAGTTTACCAGCACTGCTAGCTATTTCAATGTATTAGTAAAGCCAAGCACTAATACACATGACGTGCTAGGAAAGTATTGCCGTAATCAGAATCGGAATGTCTATGTATTTCCTTTGCACATAATGGCAATATACGGAACGCTGCTCAAAGTGAACTCTGTTTTATGAAACGAGAAATGGGAGAATGTTGAAAAAACATACACATACGACATGGGAGAGCAATGCTGATGAAATTGTTTGGTAAAGAATTTTTGCTAAAATCCTGCTGTAAAAATGCAGCGTAAGTTGCGTGGCAAAGTTTTGCTAAAATTGTATGCTACTTATTAAGCTAAAATTGCAAAGTACAATTATTATAAAATTGCATACTGCTAAAATCGTGAGCTAAAATCGCATGGTAAAGTTTTGCTACAGCAACATTGCCAAGCATACTTATACATACATAGCTTAGAAAAATATAGCATGATAGAGAAATACTACAACTCAATAGGTTTAGATGCTTTCTACATTACTGGGCTGTAAGTATATATTATTTAGTATAGGGTAAGGGAATGGTAAAACTGTGAGAGGGAAATAGTGTTGTTGCTACTAGAAGAGTGATACTGCTACTGGTAGGAAATACGGAATTGCTATTCCAGTTCTCATTCTAAGCCATGGGGAAAGGCCCCAACCCTCCTCGGCGACCAAATAATACGCAGCAGAGAAGAGTCTCCGTGAGCCAACTTCTCTCTCTCCAACTCCGAATCCAACTGTTCCAACTTCCTTCTCAATACTAAAACTCCACAATATTCTCATCCAGCTGCGCTCATGGTTAGAAAAAGCCGAGCCGAATGTGGCAGTCGGAGATAGTATAGCTTATATATAACATACGTACGCTTGGAGAGGAGAAGTGCGAGAGGACTCGAGTACAGAGAAGCCGCGACTGGCTACAAAATTCGATGAACTAAAATGCACCGGTATATATACATGCAGGCAGAAGGCTCCAAACTAGTCATCCTTTCAGTCTTCCTATCTGCTCAGCTTTCCCAACAACCCTAGCAACTATCCCCACAAAAAATTACCGGAGGAGGAAAACATCTACAGTAGTGCCTGTAGGTTTTTTTGAAAACCAAAGGGGTACATTGTAAGTTGTGCAGACAGAGAAGAGACAGTCGACAATAATAAGCGAAAAATATGAATGGGAACGTTCGAAAGATGTGAGGGTTAGCATGATCAATGGTAAAATGCTCTAAATTCAAATAAGCCATGTGGACCACAAGCCCATGCGACACTTTCATGCGAACTGAACGTTTCAGACCTAGGTATTCCTCTCTCTCTATAACGCAACGAATGTATGTTACAATCCTTTTTAGCACCTTATAACATAAGGACTGTTTGCTACAAACCTATTTAGAGCTTTATTAAACAGGAGAACTGCAAATACATTGCTTTAAACATGAGAACCAGTAGCTACAAACCTATCGGAACGTTAAACAGGAAAGATACAAGCTACGAACTCATTCAGCAATTTAATCAAGCGGAATCCGAAGTTCATAGGAAACTGCTAAAAAGAGAAATTTGAACAGCATACGAGGTTTCCACTAGAAACAGAAGTTCCCGGAACGGAGAGAGAAGGGAAGAGAGAGAGAGAGTAAGGCCAGCAAGCTTGTTCCATCTTATAACCGCTCATACATCGGCTTTTAATGTTCGGATGGAAAAGTAAGTCAAGCCGTAGTCTAAACAGTGAAGAAGGATCAGCCAGTCTTGCTTTCCATAGGCCTTTCAAAATCTTCCCGCTACCACACAATGACCAATGCAAGTTGCGCTGTCAACTTATAAGACTTGATTGAATCGACGATTCTCTCTTCTCTTCTGACCGATCTCTTGCCAAAGTTACATGCCGAGCAACAGTTGATTCCTCGAGTTCAGCAGGATGAGATCACTTTGCTACTACTCCTCTCTCCCACTCAAGCATGCATGCATCCTTCTTCATTGCCATGTCAAATTGTCAAACCGGGACTGTCTGCAGTGTTTGGGAGATTATGGGAGACCTCACGACTTTTTTCCAATCTCTCCTTTCCTTATAATTCACTATTACGTTTAGCTAAATGTCATCGGATTATATGATAATATTAACCTATGATTGTATAGATATATGCTTTATTACTTCTATGCCTCTCGGCAAGGATAACTAGCTCTGTAGCACCAAAAATCGCACACTTCTCATCACCATCATATACATACATGTTAAATATACTTCTCATACCTGTTAATTATATAGTATCTATAGCGTATGAATTTCAGCAACTCTTCTTTACTATTATTTTAAGTTAATTTTCACGTTATTTGCCATTACCAACTTCCAAGGATTCATACCTTACACTCTAAGTCACTATACAGATCCTATAAATACATTTCGGTAATATAATACGTGTATAGAAAAACAAAGAGCATGAGAAACAATCTGGATAACTACAGAACCTAATCTTTTGATTCCTTCAAACTTTGGGACATTATGTCCATTAACACTTTTGAGTGTGAGTGACATTAAATCTTTATACTTTATACCATGGTGAAGTATGGTCTTCTTAACTGTCTCCTCCAGATGCCAACGAAATTAAACTCAGTATTGTCATCATAAACGAATTGACATACGAGAAAGTAATTCGTAGAATTGTTTCTCATCTTAGCTTCAAAAGCTATTGGCCTCACTCAGTGGAAAACAAGAGTAAAAGCCAAAGTAGAAGCTAGCTGCAGCGCTGCAAGGTTTTCATTTAATAAGAAGTACGGAAACACGGCTAGATACACTGCTGGTTAAATAGAAGAATAAGCTAACCACCGTTAAGTAAGAAAACTAACCATGGAAGCTAGAGCTAGAATCAACTTCAGTAAGAAGTATATATAAGGTATCTTATTTTAGATGAGCTGAGATAGGAAACTCACTCTACTGTTTTACATGCTACTATTTGTACATGGATAGCCATGTGTGGCTCTGACTCAGTCAGACTGCAAGATCTAAAGGAATATTTTCAATAAAAGAACAAGTAGCAGTAATGCATTTAAATCCAAGGCAGTTATAGTTAAAGTATATTCTGAACATACATGAGTTGCAGCCTAGTTACATTTATAGTTAAATATCACTACTGGGGGTTAGCTAGTAAGTAATTGTGACTTGTTGTTGGCATTTTAACTCCTCACGGGTTTATTACTTGAGAATGCTTCAAATATTATATTATAACCCTTACTCATGTACACCACACCACGACTGAGTGTGTATAAATTGAGGCTGTCGCAAATTATGCTCAGTCCGTACAGTATTACTTTCAACTAGATGCTGTACATATATGCACGTGTAATAATACACTGATAGTTCAAATACGTATGGTGATATTTATAAGAGAGTTCATATACTTAAGGTATCATAATAGTATGATTAAATAGTGCTGCTGCTTTTGCTTCAGTTATAACTTGGTACACATATATAGTACCTTTGTATGATATTGTGAACACAGACCAACCAACAGCGCTTCTTGCCACATACACACTCTGCTTCTTGCAAAACTAAAGCATAAAAGCAAGCAAGAGAGAGACAGACGTATGATGATAATGAGTATATTGAAAGAGCTGTATGTACAAACCGTACTGGCTATGTCACTGGAGTGACCTTGCGGGTGGTTTCTGCTGTAGCTTCAAACAACACATACACCTATACACAGAATATTCACCAATAAGTTTTGCAACCAACCCTATATAGGAAGGATTTGACTGCATAAGATGAACATGTTTGAGAGTGAATCCCTATATTTGCTTATGGATCACTGAATGTTTATATATAAACCAAACCCAACAATACTTGTAAGTATACCTATATAGTACATATTACACACTCCTCATATGTTAGCCACACATACACGACAACAGCACACATACTTGGTGTAAGTAGTTAAGTAAGTAAAAGATAAAAGGAATTTAAAAGGAAAAAATAGAAGAAGGAGGACTGCATCTCCATGAACACACTTGGCTCAAATTAAGATCCATACAAAAGAGCTGTATATTATGCTCTTCTATACTACTACTAATGATACAGAGACTGTGCATTCATAGAGAAATCCGTACTTGTTGAACTTGTCTTCTATCGTATGTAGCATTGAGGTTGGAAGTAATCAGCGTACGTTGAGGTGTATTTACATTACCACAATATCTATCTCTGTGTTGTCGTCATGAATTTAGTATTCACTGGATGGAAAAAATTAAATCATTTTAAATTCTAATGACGATCCCCTGTCTCATGGTTAAATATTCTAAGAGCCGAAGAATCAAAAATTTTAACAGACATCATTGGATGGTAGTATTTTTCGTAGAAATTTCCATTGCTGGAATCATCTCCGGTTACTAAGTAAACAACATCTCTATACAATGTCGGGCCAGTACTTTTCTTCAAGGAATACAGAGCAAACAATTTTAAAGACTGCGAATTGCAAGACCTCCGTGGGAAAGTGTAAATTTTTTTTCTGATGCTCTTTTTTGACAAAACACGCAATGCTATAATATATGTTTTATTTTATTTTTTATACGACATCTGCGGAAAGGCATATACCAAGCTGTTTGTGCTATGATATGATGCATGTCCCGTAAATTCTTGTTCATAGGAGAGAATTTTTTGGAACATTCAGCTCATGTCATTTAAGTACCTGTTTCGAACAAATTATGAATAAGAGTGGTAAAAACGACGAATAGGAATTTACGTTCATGTTATGAACTGCTTTGATATTATTTTTCAAACATTACAATAACTTTTGCAGGAAAAAGGTTAAAACTTTTAAATACATATATTTTGAATGTACTTTGTGCTTATTATATAGCAAACCTGCAGTGAGTTGAAACTGCATTCGGTACATTAATAAATCCGCTGTTGTTCAATAATCTTTTTATATATTTCTGTATGTACATAAGAATGAAAATGTCATGAAAAAATCATCAAAGTCCATCCGGGATAAAGCATAACTGTAACCATGGTGAGTGAAGTTGAAATCCTTGTCTCCCAACTGCACACCTCATCGTCAGAGCTCTCTATGACGAGCAGGGTTGACCATGTCTCAATATTATTTTCCTATCTTTTGCCTTGACGACTATCGTTAAAGCAGTGGGTATATATGCAGGGACGGTGCAAATGCAACAACAACAAGAAGGAGAAGCAAATGTTATATCCATGGTTAGAAAGAAGAATTACTACTGCGAAAGAGTTGTTGCTTGTACAGTGTATAACTTCATCGTCTTCTTCTTCTTCTACACTCCACATTATAGCCTATTGTAATACATGGAATGACAGAAGTATAACCGTTCCTAGGAGGTCTATACACCCAAGCAAACGTTGCACACACACAAGTTTACATATAAGCCCCTTTTGGTTGCTGTATACAGCCGTCTTTTGCCTGACCTCAAGTAGAACGAAGAATAAATCCACGGGCTTAAAGCACCGCTTCTTGCCGTACAAAACGAACGTGTATCAAATGTGCGGGGTATATAGAAGAAGCAATCGAGCACATGTCAAAAAATTCGGGAGGGAAAAGCATCCTATGCAATTAAATGCCTCTATATTCTAATGCATGACGGGAACGACCACGGATCAACCTGCTCCTGCCTTATTTGTCTTAGCAACAGTGCAATTCTACTCCTTTGTATACATATGCGATTTAGAAATTATTTTGTGCCAAATTACTTTCCAACATAATATGACTGTATAACAGTGTCCAGTCCCTTGTTTGTATAGCTAAAAACTTGACTCGGATTGTTAGAAATTAATTAATTAATTAATAATTAAATTTGAATTTATTACTTTAACTTTTTAAATTAATCTTCTCATTTTTATTTTCCACTGCGAACGAATTCCTCTTAAACCAAAGTTCATTCGAGCGAAAAATAATGTACTTAAATTCATAATCTACTTAGAAAAAGATGCGTAGAAAATATCCAGAAAAAAATTTGAGCATCAATTAATTCCATAATAAAAACAATTCAATGGCCAAATACTTAGCTATAAAGTCCTGAAAATTTCAGATGGCCCAAATGATTCGTTGAAGGTATTCGTACTCCACCAACAACTCCAACTAACTAAACTATAACACGATTTCCCTCCTCATTTCAAAATGAAAACCTTGATGAAATAAATACACCAACTGCTTAACCTCTTTTGCATGTGTGCGAGAAATACATTTTACAATGGAATAGAGCCATAGAGTTTTAAACTCTCTCACAGCCACCAGCAGCATAATAACATCAGAGTCAAGTCAGCATTAAAAAGGGAACGAGTGTTAAAGAGGAAAAAATACAATATTGAAGGTATACGGAGTAAAGTAAAGGATTGAACAGTGTAAAAGGGTTGAACGGTGTAGTGTATATACAGCAACTTTAACTACAGTTGGTATATACTGCTCATACTATATGTAATAGAACAACCACTGCATATGCTTGACAACTTTGAAATCCTTTCCTCCTCTCTCTCTCTCTCTCTCATCCACCAAAGTCAACGAGCAAGACGATCGAGAGTGACTGCTGACTGAGAATTGAAATTCTCAAAGCGGCAAAACGGAACTCTGACTGTAAACATTGTGCTAAAATCTCTCTCCCACATGAATATTTCCCGAAAATACCATTTCCGAAGTCATTTTTTGAAACAGAGCATATTTTTTAAAATCCAAACGGGTCATTGTACCACGAATCCGGTATTGAATCTCTGTGGCGCCTAAGCTTATGAACATCCAACATTAACTCAGGAACATTATATATAATTTCTGATTATACATAATACAGAACAATTATATCATGCTATCTGTATGAGAAAATATGTTTTTATATTTTCAAAATGTAATTTCCAAAAATTCAGATTTCATGTGTATATAACTATATCTATGTATAGGTATACCTAATTATACTAACCGAACTTCTGGGACAACCAAACGGACTTGCCTAGAATACTCGAATGGTACATTGTGACCACGCTCGTATACAGAAGTGTAATCAGTATATATGCACTTTGAATCTAAACATGAATTACAATAAAATAAAATTTATTTATTTAATGGCACTTACATGTTCTCCGGTCGTCGTCGTCGTTGACATTTTTCGCTACCCCATCGTCAATCAGATGTCTATGGTTAAGGTGCGCATGCATTTAATATACGAGAAAACTCTTTTCTCCGATTTCTCTTCGTCAAAAATGTCTTTGCAAACTGATATAAAGTCAAAAATTATATATAGTTTAAATAATTCGGACGACGTATTGAAACTAACAAACGGCGTCTCCGTATCTATCCGCAGTACT
This sequence comes from Lipothrix lubbocki, assembly GCA_034696945.1. Taxonomy (NCBI): domain Eukaryota; kingdom Metazoa; phylum Arthropoda; class Collembola; order Symphypleona; family Sminthuridae; genus Lipothrix; species Lipothrix lubbocki. Next base: position 9,489 of record JAQGAK010001763.1, on the reverse strand, counting down.
TTGGAACGGTGGACGGTTGGAACGGTGGAACCGCTCTTTTTCCTTTAAATACAATAACAACAGCAGCAAGATCTTGTTGTCTCGTGTGGTGCTTCAACTTCCAAGCCGTATCCTTACATCCCACGTTTCTTATTCTGTATATATATAACATAATTGTTTATTATTAACAATATCAAATATTAGAATAATATTCTATTTAAAAAAAAGATAAATTGGTCTTCAATGAATATTATACACAAGGCTAAAATTATATTCTGAATAGAATATCTGATCGTGTATTGACTTACTTGTGTGAATTAAATCCATGTAACAGTTAGGAATTGTGAGGTTAAAAACTGTTGTAAACAAAGAATTACTTGTATGAATATTCACAAAAAGTGCTTAGTGTGTTGACAATGTGACTGAATAACAGCACGTTGTTTTATTCTTGTCCAAAACTTTTCTCTCTATAGTCCAGAATAGGGAAAAAAAGAACACACGATGATTGAGGATTGCTGGCAGAGCTCGGTAGCCGTCCGTAGCCCTGACTGTGTGTATACGTAATGCAAGCCTTCCTTCGTGTGTTTTCCTTTTCTTCGCTTCTTTTTGCTGCCTGTGTGCCTGCCTGCCCTATTCCTATTCCATGTTATTACACTGCTCGAGCCAGAGCCACACACATATCAAAGTATGAGCCAACCCAATGCTGTAGTAAAGGATAGGAGCAAGTTTTATGGTGAAACTCTTGTGACTCTACGCTGTATGCTTATGTGAGCCATGGATGGTTGTGTGTATGGTAGGGAATAGGAGACTCTCATTCCCTCCTGTTCAAAAGTACAGAGTTCAGTTTAGCTTGTCGATAATACAGCCAGTCTTGGTTGGCTCCTTCCTATGCTCCGACCGTTCCCATTCAAATACATACGCTCGAATACTTTTCCCCTCTGTGGACAACTATCTTACCAGCCACTACCACCATACTCTACCAAGTTCTAGCTTTCAGAGTTATCTGGTGAGGTTAGCTGGCTACGGAATAGAACTTAGGAGAAGCTTTTCAAACTCAAATGTGTATAACGTTCCCTGCCTGCCTGCTGGCTCTTTTAGTATTATGTACCAAGTTGTATACATGGGGGCTTATTCAGTGAACAGTCCTCTCTATATGCTCGGCTGGCTGTTTTCAGTATTTTCTATCTCTCTCGCTGCTGTGTTATAAAAGGCCTTTTCCTAAATGTAAAATACAATGCTGCCGTTCGACTTGGGAATGAGAGGAAAGCTCTGACGCATATAGTTTTGCTATGTATTTCCACGTATACTCTTCGTTAACATGTATTATTCTCGAAAAGTTGTATACTTCCACCATGTATTTCCAACTTATAATACTTCTATCTCATGTAGAGTTTCAACGCAAATTCTCATATACTTTTTGCTCCGTGTGTTCTCAGCACACATATACTTCTGCCATGTATTATCAACGTAAGCCTCGCCATGCATTATCAACCTATACATACATGGATACGTATTTTCGACGTATATTTACCATATATTTTCCAAGTATACTTGGCTATGTATTTTCAAAGTATACTTGGTTATGTATTTTCAAAGTATACTTGGCTATGTACTTTGAAAGTATACTTGGCTATGTATTTTCAAAGTGTACTTGGTTGGCTATGTATTTTCGACGTATATTTACTATGTATTTTCAAAGTATACCTTCGTATATGTATTCCCAACAAATAGATTGCCTTGCCAAAGCACTTCCAACATACAGTTTGCCATGTATTTTCACATATATACCTCATCATGTATTTTCAAAGAATTCTCTTTGCCATGGAGTTTCCACACACATACAAGTTTGCCATACTCTGATATTCCTCTACACTATTATAATACACAGTCGTTCTCCTCTCAGAAGTTTCATACAGTTTTATGGGTCTGAGATACATAGGCTTTTATTATGGCATAGCCTTCAATGCTCGTTACGTTCCTTCTCTAGCACAGCACTCACTCACTCAGTGTTCGTATACTTTCAGTGCTGTACACTGGCTCGACAATTCTACACCATCAACATGTATTATAGATAGTGGCTCACTTTTAATGCTAAAGCTCCTGGCGTATACATACCACCATTACATTACTGAGTACTGCTGAGTAAAGTGCAGGGTGAAGCAAATCTTTAACTCTGTAAATGTTTAGCTTGTATTATTTTAGTTTTTCCTCCTCTAACATGAATAACCCAAAATGTAAAATTCATTATCAACTTATATCGCTCTCAATTTTGTAACGTATTTAAGGGTGTTGTTTAAAATTATGAATGAGGAAATTTTAAGAATGTATAGTTTTGAATTTTGAAAGGATAATAATTCCTTTATTTTAATTGAAACTAATCTTAATTTTGATATTTGAAAGTTTTGTTGAAATTTTGTAGCTTCATTTGATATTTTAGAAACTAAATAAAGAAGAAAGAAGCTCTGAAGGTTTTATTTTATTTTAATTATATGAAGAAGGGCAAAACATTGGAAAATCCTACACCCTGTACATGCGCGATGAAATGGGGATATGTCTATAGAGCTTTGGTCGTATGAGTTACTGTATTTCATTTGAGTCTCTATGCCACTACTTTTCTATATTACCCCGCGTGTTGTTCGAGTTGGAAGTTTTTGGAGAGAAGTAGTGCTCTAGCCCTATGACTAAAACTTTATATCGAACAGACAGCAGCAGAGAATACGGCTTTGCTGGGAGTAGAACATAGCCAACTTGCCTCTTGTCAGACGGCTCTTGCTTGCTTGCTTATGCTATTTGCTCCGGCTCTCTCTCCTTCGTCTCTTTTATTTTCCATTGCATGCCATGGTTTTACTCCGTTTCCTTCTGCCTTCCCTTCTTCCTTTCGTGTATATCCTCTGGTATGATTTTAGTTTTTAGTCAAACTTGCTTCTTACGTCCCTTTTGTTAATGTTCTACTACATATATGCTCTCGGTCTTGGTAGAGTCTGACTCGCTCTGAAACTTGGTTTCCCTCGTACTATGAGGGAACTTCGTCGTAGAATAAAACGGAGGAAACTCATGTGTGCTTGGTTCTAAGCCCTTCGCCTATACCCTGCTGTACAATGTTCCTAATGTCGCTCTCGTCTTTTCGCTTTACACTCCCGTAGTCCTATGATACAACTTCGCATCTTTTTGCTTATGGGTGTACATGGAACATTGTGTGGTTTTCCTTGCTCCAATGTAATGTCTAGTCGTTCTTGCGATGTTAGTCTGAGTTTCTGTTGGCGTCGTGTTATTTTCAGTGCTTTGGAATCGCTTCGAAATTCCAGTTTTGCCTTCCATTCTCCCCGTTTACTTCATATGAGTTTGCATTGGCAAGAAATGTGCTCATTCCCCAATGCCCCTTTGTACGTTATTTACCACAGCTCTGAATGCTGAGTTCCTCAGTGTTTAACATTACAGTCTGGAGTTTCCATGCAATTCAGCATCTAGAGTTACGTTAGATTTTTGCATTACAGGAACCATGTTAGGTCCTTCTAGTATTTCCAGAGTTACTAGGTACTTGAATTATGAGAGCTAAGTTTCGGTTTTCGAAATATCAAAGTACTGTAATATTAAAACTGTAGAGTAATCTGCTTCGCTTATAAAATATATAGGTATATAGTAAATAATATGAGCTTCGTATATACAAGTAAAGCTTTATTAGTATCTGTTATGTATTGTTAAAGCCTGACGAACATATCGAACGTTGTCATTTTGTATGTAATTATCTAAATTCAGGTATTAGGTTTTTAGGTAAAGATTTTTTAAATAATTTTTTTGATCCCCAGGGAAAAGATTGCGTTTCTAGAGATGTTATGATGAGGAAAATATAATTTTTGGAGTTCAAAGGGTTTGGAAGAAGACACAAAGGTTCTGTGCTGGTAGCATATCTGACATGACTGAACGTAGAGATAAACATGTTTGGTGAGCCCTGCACTGGACACACGCATCACTTGAGGACTCTTTTGGGGCTATATGTGACTTCAGTCTAAGCCAGAGATTTTACCTTGTAGGTTAGTACTCAAGCTCCACAGAAACGAAACAGCTGAGCATATGTCAGAGACTGTAAGTAAGGTTCATCATCAGAGGGAAACGTTTAAAAGGGGAACTTAAGTTGCTACCTGCTCGTCGTCAGACACAACAGTAGAACTCTGGGCATATTTATTGGGAAAAGCATGTCTTTTCAGTCTACCGCCTTGGTACTCGGCTCTGTATGTTGTATTTGTTGCGATGGGTACAGCTGTTGGGTAGAGTTGGGACCTTTTCCTTGTCGTCCCTTCACTACCTGAGTTTGAGCTAAGGGTTCTTAATACTTGTATAATGATAAAAATGCCCTTGCCAGGTTTAAAAATGTTTTTGTTGGATTTCGTCAGAAAAGAGACAGAAATGCCCTAAGTTATTATGGAATGCAGGGTTCCTTGGAGGTTTGTGTACTCCTTTCCTTTTGGTGCAACAATAAGTCTCTCTACCTTGGTATCTTACACGTTGTCTTCTACGTGTGGGACATTCCTTGACTGGAGTTTACAGTAAATATTACTCTATTATTGTTAGGATTTCAAAAATTCGAATGACAGAAGCCTACACGTTGTTAGTCTTCTGTACTTTGTATCTCTTTTAGTATAGAGTTGGATCTCTTCTGGAACTCTTCTGCAGTTTGTATCGCAAGTTTTCTGTACCTTGAGTCTTACTTAGCTTGTCTGCACTTTGAATTACATTTAGTTTGAGTCGGACGTACTTTCGTATCTTAAGTACAGCTATATTCTGTTCTTAAGGGAAGAAAGAGCAGAAGGCAGCAAGCGGCACAGAGTCGTTGGCCACCTCCGCAATTCTTCTTGACTTAAAAAATGGCAGGAGAGACGGAATACCTGCTCAGCAAACGTCTCGCAAACACATTGAGATGTTGCTGTTGCCAAGTATGAAGTTTGAAGCATGAGCAAGTATTTGTAGTTTAATGTTAAACTATACACAGTGAATGTATGGCGTATGAAGCAAAAAGCAAGTTTCAAGCGAGTCTCTCATATTATACTAAAGTCTTTACTCTGCTACACAGCAATGTTGGAAGTTTCCGTGGATGTTTTCCAACGTTGGTGCTGAAAGCCAATTGAAAATCCTATGCTTGAACCTATGTCCTTCAATGGAAGGAAGTTGTGTGTGAGTTGTTTCCCACATGGAAACTGTCTCTCGCCTTTTCATTTCCCATTCCCTCCTGTTCAAATGCGGACAACAAGCGGGATAAACGCCATTCAGCTTTCTCTAGTATATATCCTGTGTATACAGAACATACATTGGCAAACAACGTGCTTTCGACTTTTTAGCGGGTCTTTTCTCAACAACACCAATATGAACAGGAGGTACATGAACCCGCGGGAGTTTAAAACTTCATGGATTGTATAATAACCCGTCACCGGTGATGTTGGTCCTTCTACTAAGGAATTTTGACTCTGTCAACGTTTCTAGTATACCTCTGCAGTAACGTTCGAGTACAATTATTGCTACCTAACCGCGTTGAATATCTTACATTAGGTTCTGTATCTTATTCTACGTAGCTTCTACAGAGTACATAATTGAAATTCTCAAATGATTTACATATATGTATTATGCTTTTCAAATCTATTTGAAACCTTTATTTTTCGAACACCATTAGATGTATAGACTCGGTGTTTGTACACCGAGCCATTGAGTTAAAACATTTGCAATGTTTTCAAATTCGATTTTGCCATTGTCAAAATGTTTTCGTTATTTTAATTGTAATTTCTAACAATCAACAATCGCTCCTTCCCTGCTTGTTACATGTAAATAGGTATGCATTAAAGCTGTTGATTACGATTAGAAGCTACAGGCTGGAATGAAATAATATTGTAGATATATTTTCCATTATATACTTCGCATTCCAATTGAAGTCATAGGCGCATGTATAGTGTATGGTGATAGAAGTATCTGTAGTACTTGCATACGTATAAGCAAGTAGATAAAAAGCTATGTAGTACATAGTTACATATAGTTCCATAATATAAGATCTCCTGGCATAAAGCAAGTTCGTATAGAAACTACGCTCACAGAACGTCATGGAGCGTGGACTATTTCCAACCCACGTTCCTTCTCTGATGACTTGGAATGGATCGCATGTGAGGACGAGGCGCTTCCCCCATCGTCAGTGGCAAACTGAAAGACCGGAGTTTTGAGGGAAGCCGTGAAGGTCTTTTTTGCTCCCTACACTGAAGTAAATTGAAGTCGGGGGAAGGTTTATAGTCGCAGGATTTTTCGGTGCGGATCTATACTATTGTATAGTTGGTAGTTGTGCGACGGGTGGAAGTAACTTTGCTGCTCCATATAATCATCACTGCCTCAGCTCTCCTCGGCGTCTCCCCATGTAAGATAGCGTAGCGGGTATGAAACCAGGGCAGAATCCACATGGTATGATGATGAGAGCAGATAGTTTTCAGAGATCAGGCGCATTTCACTTTGCTTGCCGCCAGTTTCTTGCATATGGGCAAAAGGCTGTAGTGTAGGGAAACTGTGTCTCTAGAAAGTTGCTTGTGTGGCAGCATTACTCGTAGAACCAGCATATATAAGAGCATTGAAGTAATCTGGGACTTTGGGAGCCAGTCTGACTGGCAACCATCGCATCGGCTGTCTTCCGAAAAACTACCCAGTTTTTCACCAACTACTTCCCACTACTGTCATCCCGAACTTCTCTCTTCCCTCCTTTCCTCTTCCACGGAGGACGTTCGAGGCATACAGACTGAATGGTAACGAAGAAGAAGAAAACGAGATGAGTTTTAAAAAGTAATGTAGTACAATTTGGGAAAATTCAAATTCCCTGTCTGTCTCATCCACCCCTGTTTTCTCCATATATCTTTTCATGCAATAACCTTGTCCTCCGCGGTCATATTTTCAAATAACCCGCCACACTACCCTAATCCCTAAGCTTCATTGGCTCATTCACTACTATGACTCCCCGTTCCTACTTCGCCCCTTTTCAAAACATCCCGGCATTTACTTTAATTAAAATTTATTTTATTGTTTTGTTTAAAACATATGAAACTGTAAAATAACTTTAAAAAATACTTGGGGGAAATAATTGTATGCATAAAATTATTAGTTGTAGATTAAAATTAATTTTTAAATGCCACAATTTAATTTTAAATTAACTTGAAGTCAAGGATTTTATAGGTATCTCTTGTATGCTGTAGAAACTAGGATGATTGTTTTTGGAAGTAAAAAAAGAGGAAGAAGAAGCATACAAAAAACACCAAAAGAGATTTTTTTGATCATTTTCAGTTTTCCTCTTTACCAGCGACTTTGTCGTCTTTCAACCCGAGTTTAGTAAATAAGTAGAGTTGGAAACTACTACTAGCATTAGCGTTTGTAGTCCGACCGACTAAAAGAAGGTATAAACCTAACAATAGTAATTCTGTTGGCTCTGAAAGTAAAGGACGGTGGAGCCGGGCTGTAACGCCATATAGCATTGCTGGTGCTCAGTAAACCTTGTATTTGTATATGGTTAAAAGTATGGTATATAACCCGAAGTGGTGGTGAGAAAACTAAAAGGACTAGATAGAGAGTAGAATCTCATTTTCCCCCTTTGGAAATGAGGCGCATTTGTCTGTATGTCCCTTTTATGTTGCAGACTCATATAGGATAATATACAGCAGAGAGAAGCAAAAGCAAGTCCAACTCACAGACAGAATGGTTATGTATGTTATATAGATAGAGTAGAGGGAAAACCTTAAAGCTAAAATAAATTATTATACGGCATACATAATAAGGTTGAAAAGAGTGAGCAGAGTAGCGAGAGAGAGAGAGGAAAACACACAGTGGTGTATGTCGTATGTACATGCCTTGATACTTTGAGCAACTTATTGCACACTGCACTCACATACCCTTGGTTGGTGTATATAGAAAATAATGTGAGTAGAAAAGCATGAACGCTGGGAAGCATATTAGGGTTTTGTGCCTTTGCCTCGACGTATATGTCTTGGTTTATATCTCAAATGTGTGTGTATTATAAGTGTGTATCATATATATTTATAAGTGTGTGCGCACTTATACCCGCTGTATAATATATTTCTAGGTATACGTATGTAGTTAAATGGAATGAGAACCGGCGCTCCAATCTCCTTTGTATATATACATATATCCACTATTCCATTGTATGATAAAAGAACTGAAGGATAAAGCTTTATCTATATGAAACGAGTATTTACTTGTGTACGTAATAATGCATATAGCAACATATAGTTTGTATACAAGTATGTACACAATAATGCATACACACTGAAATATAGCACACTTTTATATGTGTGTACTCAAATATAGCTTTTATGTACACGCGTGGACAAAGTGCAATAGCTTTTAATACATGTTGTACAGAGGAATATAGCTTCAAAAGACTAGTATTATACAAGTACATACATATACCGATTTAATGCATATGTCGCGTACATACCTATAGTATATTACGTATCTCTACACCATGAACATACATTAAGGTACTCTACAACACAGTGCTATAATGGGATGAAATACCTTCATACATGTAGAGCCCAGCTGCCATAGAGAATTCATGACTAAACAACGTTTATATGTACTATCCTGAAAGTAGAAACTGTGCAATATAAAAAAACAAGGTCTGAAGTTATATATAAAGGAATATTGTAACTATATAAATGTAAATACATGGGAGTGCATAAGCACGGAGCGTAAATGCATATATACACACTGTGTAGAAATAAGCACGAAAGGAGCGTAAATATCATTGTATGGTAGGGTATATAATACTCTAAGGCTTAAATAACATTATGACTGTTTCGCCTATATACTTACATAAAATATTGTAGCACTTACATACAGAGGGAATGATTCCATCCCATGAACAGGAACCATCATCATCATCCTTCGTAAAGCAAGGGAGTCACAAGCTAAAAGCATTGAGTAAAATTGTTCCTAGGTATACTTATACAACAGAGAATAATACTACTGACTCAGCTTTGCTGTATTGAGAATATATATATGTGAACAGAGCTGAGAGGAGCCAGAGAGCAGGAGAGAGAGAGGCAAAGCTATATTATGTTACATGAACGAATGAAACCATACAGTGAAACCCCCAACTTGAACAAAACTGAATCATCAGACAAACTTGCTTCTCTCTCCTCCTTTCTACCAGCTTCACTGACTAAGGTTATAGTTATGTTCTCCTCTCTGGTGTTATTATCAAGTCGAGAGAGAGAGAGAGAGAGAGAAGAAGAAAAAAATACACAGATATATAGAAAACAACTTGAAGAAAATGAGGACTGGATGAAGGACAAAGATTTGAAATGTCGAGCCTCCTTCCTTCATTTCTTCTATATAGTAGTGAGTCTTTAAAAGAGAACATTTTAAAATTATTGCGCCTTCTTTTCTTTCATACAACCCCCCTCATCCCCCTCTCTTTACTTCTTGCCTCACTACTCTCCTCATAATAATTATTATATACATATATGGAACCTATCC
>JAQGAK010001762.1:0-27031 GCA_034696945.1 Lipothrix lubbocki | reverse complement strand
TGCATATAACCATGTATGACATGCGAGCCCAAAGGATCTCTAATAGAGAGAATTCTCTTATATGGAGGCCTCTTATAAATAGCGAGGTTTCACTGTATATATACAGTATACATACAATGTATATATACAACATTCAAACTTGCAAGGACAATTATAACATTGTGTAACCATAACATTCCACTTAAAGGTCCTGTGAACTTTCGTATCTTCTGAAATAATAATCTCTGCAAAACAATCTCTCAACATGAACAAACTACTTCTTCACACATGTGGAATGTGTCAAAAGAAGTTCTCTGACAAGAGTAAACTTGTAGCTCATTGTTACATGCACACAGGAGAAAGTCCATACAAGTGTTTAAAGTGCGATAAAACTTTAGTCAATCAGGCCATCTAAAAACCCATCTAGTTCACGCAAATGAAAGAAGATACAAGTGTTCAATATGCAAAGCTGCCTTTAAGAAGATAATATACCTTAAACGGCATACGGCAATTCACACAAAAGTAAAACCATATCCGTGTGGAATTTGTAAAAAGAAGTTCAATTTTCCCAGCAATATTAGAGAGCATGAAAAAATGCATACAGGGGAAAAACCATACAAGTGTTCACAGTGCGATCTAACTTTTACTCAGCCAAGCCTTGTAAGTGCCCATAAACTAATTCACACAAATGAAAGAAGACACTAGTGTTCAGAGTGCAAAGCTGCGTTTATTCGGTCAAGGGGCCCTAAACGGCATACGGCAATTGACACAAAAGAAAAACCATATCAGTGTGAAATTTGCGAAAAGAAATTAACTTTTCCTAGTAATGTTAAACAGTGGCCAATTGCCTGCGTTGACAAGGCATGAAAAACTCCAAACTCGGGCACAATCTTATGAATGTACTGCTTTCCACTATTCGTCAATGTCACCCAAGAAGATCTCCAGCCCTCATGATTGTACACATGGACTGCAAGTTGTTAGCCTAATAAATAGACTGAAAATTCGTTTGCAGTACGCCATTTCCAAAAATACAAAATCCTACTTCAAAACAACCGGCACTAAAAAGCTTGGCCCTAAAGAAAATTTCTATTTCTATCTCTTGACATTTTAATTTTAGGTAAATTGATGCGAGTCTGATTGTGCTTTGTGAATTTTTAGTTCAAAGGAATGTTGGAATCAATTATTTCGATGCGATGAACAAATTAGGAAAGAAAAATATTGCTATTCCAAGATTTCACTTTGAACTATACGGACTCTGCCTGCCGTTTAATCTGAAACTGTTACACGTGTAATAAGGTCGCATGTTGTAAAGAAATGACGTTTTTGATTATCGTTTGCGAAGTTTTTATGTAATAGGTGTAAAATCAGTTCTATTGATATAATCTTATAACGATAGAAGAGCTACTTCAACTCATTTTATGAGTGTCATTCACCCTATCCTATTTCCGCTGATGGAGGTTCCCACATTAATTAATTAAACGCCTATAAAGCCTAACCGCTAAATTGAGGAATGCTCATCAGAAACAACTTTTCTTAATTAGAAGCATTTTCGCACGCTCGCAAATAAATAAATAAATTTGCACACGCATGTAAATTAATTGTTAATAAAACGATTTAGTTTTATTATCAAAATTATGAATAATTTACTAATTACAAATTGCATTAACAAATCAGTCTTATATTAGCTTGAAATTTTGTATATTGCATGTAAACAGTCTTGATAGATAATTGAACCTATTATTATTAGGATTATTTTTCTATACCAACCTCACAAGTGCCCTTTTTGATATGCAAATGTTAATTGCCGAGATTCGACAACACTTTTTCACAATGCTCGCAAGCAGCGGAATCTGTGAAATAAATAAATAAAAATTAAAACTAAAAAAGTATATTTACAAAATTTTTGGAATTGACAAATAAAATATATAGTATTAATTAATTAATTTACACATATCGTATTCTTTGAGATACACAGTCTTGCAATGGCGCTTAAGCTGGTTGGGCCACTGGCATGCCACTTTGCAATTTGGTTCTTAGCATTTACGCTTTTTTTTAGTTTTGGATTTCTCGTGCTTTCGGACCACTGTGACCCAGATCCGTTTTTTTTGCTTCTTTCCGTAAAGCAATTTTTGAATTCTCTCTGATGAAGATGACAACTTGTTGGTGTTAGTAGTCTATATCCACCATAAGCCGCTTCATTCAAAAATATTTTAGCTGCCTTTATAACCATATAAACGCATTATTTTGAATATCTGATCGCGTATACAACATAGATTTGATTTTTCTAAAAAGTTCAAACTATTACCAAATTTAGATTTTTTAAGTTTAATAATTATGTATTTACATATGGAAATGCAAGGGTTAGCGTTACTAGTTCAGCAATAACAAACGAATGAACGAACGAAATGAGACAACGACGATCAAATATACTAATATGAACGATGCACCTTACTATGTGTGAGTTTCGTGTGTGACGAAAGACTCGTCAAAACTAAAACACACACCGCACGTACGTATCTAGCGTATAAATCTTCACACTGCTGATCATCACCTGTAGGTATAACAAGCTTTCTACTTTATTTCTGCAGCACAGTACGTACTTACTTTTCTAATTAATTTCTCACACATGATAGTAGTATGATACATCGGAAAAGGGCACCTTTAAATTAATTATCACGTTTTTTGACCAATCAGAGGAGCCTTTATTTGATGTATTATTTAATAGTAAAATAATAATAATAATAATAATAATTATACATATACATACACATGTATACATACGTATACATGTATACGCGTAGAAAGAGAGCGAGAGAGAGAAATACACACATAGACACACTCTCTCTCTCTCGTATACTCAGCCCACTATTCGGATTTAAGCTTTTTTCCTATAGTCTCCACCAAGAATCAGGAGACTATAGGGCAAATTCATCTATAAAGAGTAAGCTTGGTTTCACGAAACAATTTCCTGCGCATGTGTGAGCATGCGAGGGAGAGAGAGAAATACACACACACACACACACTCTCTCGTATACTCAGTATACTATTCGTATGTAAGCTTTTTTCCTATAGTCTCTACCAAGAATCAGAAGACTATAGGACAAATTCATCTATCAACAGTAAGCTTGGTCCCTGATGTAGTTCAATACTGAATCTCTATCAGAAAGATACAAAGATTACAATTCCTTTTCAAAATTTCAAAACCTCCAAAGTTGTCGAGATTGACAATAATGATAGTGTAATAGTTATCGCTTTACAACAAGAGGTAACCATCTGCATATTTTTAACCATTTTCTGTTATAGATTCTATCAGTATTTTTTTGACTTATTTTCGTATATTTTTTACACAATAATGTTTTTTTAGATCCCAAAGTTACAAGCCTGTCGACAATGGGCCAATAAAGTCTTCACAAAGGCAGGTCCTAGAAATGCTCGGAAAATAATTGACTCAAATGTTGAAACTAAGGTGAAAAAAACTGGAACAAATTTAGAAACTTGGTGATTGAAACACTTGATTTTCATTGTGAATTATTATTATTAATTTTAATATATTTTGTTTGTAGAAAAAACGTGGGCGGGAAAGCTACCAAATAGCCTATATTCCGGACCAAGCTACATTTATTAGGTAGGACAAAGTAGAACTTGCTGGTTTTAGTTTCATAGCTTTGAAACTGGAAGATGCCACCCTTAAACCCATGCTAATTGCTTTGCTATCAATGTAATTTTTAAATTATATTTTTTAAAAATATTTTAATATACATGCATAGAAAATATATAGTACTTATATTATTAATATAATATTGTATTATTTTATCTAAGGCCGTCCAATCCTATTGATGACTTGGAGAAACTTTCACCCAATTTTATTCTGGAGCTTGAAGAAATGATCCAAATTCCTCGACAGAGTTCATTTCATTAAAGTGATCAGGATGACGAACCTAGTTATGTGGATAACAATTCCGACGAAGCAGTTTGGCAAAAGGTCCATGTGACATATTATGAAAACATTTAAGATTCAGCTCTTCCGCTTGATGAACTGATTGCATCACTTGACGTGACATGGCATCCATGGCCGGCTATATTTGACAATATTTCTCCGAAATTAAAATTAGAGTTATCCTAATTAATTTTCAAACATCCCAATGAATCATTTTATTTTGACGATAAGTACTTCAAGCTAGAAGACAACAGGGATAATGTAATAATAACGCATTACCACAATTATCAAAACTACTTGAACTATTTCTATTCCAAAAACTTTTTCACAAAGTTAGCTGTTTGGGCGAACTTGACCGGCTAGGTGGAACAGCAAATCGAATTTGCAGCTGCAGCGCATGCATTAGCATGCATGGAAAACTTTGATGACTTTGAGTTGTATTTGTTTATTGACCTGACGTCCGATTGTAAATATCCGTCCAATACCTTAATTAGAAATCCGGAAGGACTGAACATTAAACAAAAATACGCAGAAAATTCTGAAAAAAATTATTATACAGTATCAAGAGACTGGATCAAATCATGCATCAAAGAAATACCGAAGGATTTGCTTTCAGACCAGGAAATTTTAAAAGTCAATACTAATGCAAATATTTCGAGTCAAGCCATCGAAAACGGAAGTCTAGCTCCAGATTGATATTTTATTGACCAGGAGCAAGGATGCCTAATTTCCCGTTAGTTTTTATTTGTTGGACAATAAATGTTTCGTATACTTCAACTTATTTCTTATTTTTATTATGCAAGTTCAATATTTTTTCCACCGAAACTTTATTTAATTTTATAGTTTGTGCATTCCCTGGGTAGTAGTTATTAAAACGAGAAAGACCGCGTCCCGGGTTCTTTCTCGTTTTAGGGGGAATGGGAATAGGCTCGGGCTCGGGCTCGCAAGCCCTTCCAGGCTTAGGAGATGTGTTGAAGGGCTTGCGTGCCAGGAGTGTGAAAGGTTTTGGTGCGTACCCTAGCGTGGGAAAAGGGTACTGTCGGAGTGTGAGGGGAGAAATGTTCCCACGTTGTGAGTGTGGGAACGAGGCGGGATTTTGTTTCGGTTCCCACGTTCGCTGCGTTGGGTAGTGGGTATAAATAGAGAATCAGATCATTTGACGGAATCGCATCCGAGAGACCGAACATGGGTAGCGTAACGGGAAAGTTGAAATACGGAGTTCGATTTTTGGAACCTTCTTTGGTTAAAAAATTAAATAAGGAAAATTGCAGAAAACGGCTGAAAAGTTGGCGCACCTCGAATGTACTTTGCGTTCATTGAATAGGGCATTCGATAAGATAGAGATAAGAAAAGTAGAAAACCTTAAAAACGGAGGCAGGGGAAATGGGTAAAGTGGAAAAGAAGGAGGACGAGATGGATTCTAAGCCGCAAATTCCTGCGCGTAATTACTGTGAAATATGCAGTACGGGTCCGAAATATGTGTACGACGATAATTGCCAGACTTGGTAAGAGAGAAGTTTATAAAAACTATTTTCATGTATAAAGTACTAAGAGTAATTTTGTTGGATTGCAGTTACCCGGAGAAACATCTTCCTTGGGTGAGCTACGAGCTCATGCAATGCGAGTATCAGAGATTGAAGACGTTCTTTTCTACTTGGACCGGCTATCCTAATAACCACATTTCACCACTAAGGCTGGCAAAAACGGGATTTTTCTACATCCGTTACCGGGATCGAGTACAATGTGCTTTTTGCAAGCTGATATTGGGGGAATGGGAGCGCAAGGATGACCCGTGGGAGGAACATCACAAGTACTGCCCGGACTGCCCTTACGTGAAAGGATTGCCGGTTGGAAATAAACGTATTACGACGGATATTGAACATCTACCGAGATTTGTATTTCACGATGTTATTGATGATGACGGCTACAAAACGAAGGACATTACAAAAGCTTAATAACAAGACAGAAAATCAAATAAAAACAAGCTTGTAGTTATTTTATAAAAGTATTGTAACAAAATATTTACATTGTAAAAAGAATATTCATGGAACGAATAAGTATAATTGTATTATAAACTTGAAATATTTTGAATTAGTAGGATACAAAAAAAATGTTAAAATGTTAAAAAAAATAATAAAATTGGAAAATGTGAAAAAACGAACAAAACATTGTGTGAATAAATTCGCATCATTTCATCATCAGTTCATAATCCAATGGTTATCATCTTGCATCCTGTAAAATTTAAGATTTGGTTATTAGCATTCGTATAAATATTTGCACAACTGGGATTGTACGGAATATAAGAACACTTACCTTATTGCTTGGATTGAGCTGCATTTCTCTTGAGTTGCTTCAGCAGGAGGCGTTTCTTCCGGTTTCGTCTTTGCGTTTTTGTAAGCTTCGTCGGAGGGTCGTCCTTCAGTTCCAGTAGTTTTTCTTCACGTTTCCTTGCCCGTTTTAGCGCTCCTTTCGACGTTCCCATTCCGTGCGGTTTACGTGGGGTTTGGGGAACAAATTCAGGAGATTTGAATCCTTTGGCCTTGTCCAAAATGTCTCCAATGGATTGGACGAGAAGGTCCACATTATTGGCAGGTGGAGTGGGGAGATAGAGGGGATCTATAGGGGCAGAACCACTGGGGAATGCAGTGATCATGTTGCCGACAATCTGTAAAATAGATTAGTGGAAATGTGTTTTGTTAGATTAGTTGAAATGATATTTGTTTATTCATTTCTCAGTATTTTTGATAAGGAAACGTGTTGCAACAAAATACAATTACTTACAAAAGTGTTGTTGACGATGTTAACCATAGTTGGTGCAGGTGGATCCGGCTCAGAGATTTCGGTCAGAGCAACTTCCTCTGCGGAAGAAACCTGAAATTGTAAGTAGTAAATGTACTTGTTATTATTTGGGACCTATTGTTGTGAACGATTTATTCGCTCGGATTGATTGCAAATACAAAAAATAAGTTTATACTTACGTTTAAGTCTTTATCCTCGTCGGGGTATTCCACCTCATGGGATTGGGAATCCAGTGGAGTGGTGGTATCCATAACCGATTCGGGTTTAGGAGAATTCGGCAACAGGACCCCTTCGTTCGACAAAGTTACCTAGTAAGACACAAACATTGCTTTTTCTTGTGGAGAAAACGTAAAAATGGAAGATGGTAATGTAACGTTTGTAAATATAAAAGCGATTTCATTTAATTGGTTAATTTTTACACTTACCGTCGTTCGCTTTCCAATTTCTTCTTCGACGTCAGCCAGCAAAACACAACAAGATGATTGGGAGTCTGCCTCGGGATTATTGAATTGCTAGGAAAGTCAAAACATTCGAATAAATATATTGACTAAGAATTCAGGAAAACATTCTGTCCTGTCCCAGTTAGCTTCAATAGTATAATTTTTAGTGTTTAAATAAAGAACATAACTCACACTTTTCTGCAACCAGTTCAATACGTCAGTGTCCTAAAAATTAAGTTACAATTGCATTATAAAAATTATTTTTGGTTATGAAAAACCGAATGTAATATTAAAGTTCACATTAGTAATAATAATATTGTTTACTTACGCGGCAATTCAGCTGCTGGTACTTCATGGTGGCTGCAATGATTTTCTCCTTGGTAAAAACATGCTCCAAGTCAGTACCATGAAGCCTATGTCTTGTACCGCGTTGCATCGGCTCGCACTTGCAACGTAGCGAGTCGTTGTTGGACTGGTTCCAATCCTGGAAAACAACCAATGATTTTATACACAACACGTCAAACATTATATACTAAGATATTATTTTGTTATTAAAAAAACGTACACAAATAGAAAAAACTCACCGCTGTTAAATAGCTACGTCCGTAGCTTGTGCTGAGTTCCAGGGAAATTGTAGTTCTTCCACAGCCTTGTTTTTGGAAAAGGGTCATCCCGGGTTTTTGGAGGAAAATCTGGAACTCTATTCCTAATTTGTAAAGAGTCCGGAGGGGGAGAATGAACTGGCGACTTTGGAGAAAAGCCTGACAATCCTTGCTGTACTCTTTCCGGGGTAATGGTTTGCGCCTCCGAGAATTCGCTGAGTCTTTATTGGCTTCAGCATCCATTTTCTTTTGGAGTGTTCGGATTTTGGAGCACAAGCTGTCCAGTATTTTGTGGTGTCCGTCAAGTGGATTACCAAAGATAATGTGGATCCTGGTCACCTCATCGGGATTACCTGTGACGAGCACATCAAGCTCAGGCAGACCTGTATACAGCCATTATTAATGAAATACATTGCAATACATTTATCTTGACCACACAAATGAACTTCATCTAATGCTGTATGCATAAATTACACTACTATAAAAATTTATTTACCGCAGTCATTGTAAGATGTTGGTGAGACAGAACATTTTTGGTAATGTACTGCCACGGCTGAATGATGACCTTCGATCCAGTTCTCCTCTCCCATGAAATTGATTGGGTTGTTCGTCAGGAAGGGACTTAGGTGGCCAGGAGTGTTAAACGTGAAAGAACTGTCACTCTTAATTTCACCGCAAGACGCCCATTGTCTTTCGGTTTGAGACCATTTAACAAGTATTTCCTCAAGTTGGCCGAGGGTCAGGGTTTCCCAGTTGATTGAATCATCCTGTTGGAACTGGGGCGGAGGATTTGAAAATTCTTCATCATTCACTGAATGTGCTCCTATAAGGTAAACGAATATCAGGGGAAAAAATTAGAAAATCTTTCTTTACTACAACCAAATAGTGCCTTAGCTTCGTTTGTGTGCTTTGCAAAAAATATATAAGCTTTGGAAATCAAGTACCTGTTTTTTCCGTGTGTACAAATTCTTGAATGTCATGCCCGTACATAAATTTAAGACGTTCGGAATTAGGGGTATAAATGAAATGCGGTGTGAATTTTCCCGAATGTAGGCACCTGAAATCCTTGGCTACGGATTTCGCGTTGTTACTGAGATTATACAACGGTCGGGTATCAACGAGAATCCCCAAACGCGAGTTTCCAGAAAATAAAATGTTATGAGCATTTTCAACAGTAAGAGCAGCAAGGAGTGCGGGAGAGAGATGGACAACAGCCGGGCATAGGCTGCTAACTAATTTTTCCCGTTCATATTTCCATCCTTCTCCCGCAACCTCATCTTGGACACTTAAGGGTGTCGCACTGTAAAACATACAAAATAAACAACACAAAATTAGTCAAAGGAAAAATAATAAATATTTCAAACCAAGAAATAAAATGCAAATGTATGAAATTCAAATACTGAAATGAACACCAGCCAATTAATGCAATATGCCAATTCATAATATATGCCAAGGAATTTGTACACAATATTTTTGCTTTAAAATGGTAGTTTATTTTCCAAGTAATGCATTTGTATTTATTATGTTTTAGTTTATGTTTTAAGAAATACTCATCTGTATGTACATTAGTGTTTTTATAATTTACAAATCCTCATAAAATAGGGGAAATTCTCACAACCAAATGGTTTACTGATATTCGGGGAGGGACTCTGGGGAAATTGGCTCGTAGTCTGGAATATTGATGTAAGCTTCCGGGCAGTATTCTCCTTCCTCTTCCTCTGGGTCTTCTGCAAATTTACCAATCTGCTCGCGAACCTGGTCCATCAATTCCTCATCGCTCATCCTTTCCCTCTCGTCATCACGAAGAATCTGATCCAGCAGGTTGTCCACGTACTTGTTAGTTTCTGAATCGTCTGCGATGTCCCTTGTGTTGAGGGTGGTCAATGTTTTGGGGTCATCGGGAGATGCTGGAGAATCTGTGTCAAATTTATCAGGGGAAATGGCAGCGTCAAAAGTGTCTGCAATATCGTTTGAGTTGAGAGTTGTGAGTGACGTTGGACCGTCGGGAGATGCTGGTGAGTAGGCTTCCAGCTTCAATGGGTAATTGTTTCGTCTCCAGAACATGTCTTCAAATGCAGGCAAAGTCAGGCCTGATGGTGAATGTTGAGGAGATTTTGGATCAGGATATAATGGAGGAAGAAACGAGCCCATCTCCTCCTGAGGAGGGGTCATTGGAGAAAATACAGCATTGTTACCCTCGACACTCCTTTTCCGGTTCTGGGTTAGGCTCTTGGAACAACACGGCTGGGGCTTGGTTTCAGTCGAAGGCTTTTCAATTTCAATGTCGCTCCATGGAAAGGTTTGCTTTTGAGCTCCACGCTCCATCTCGCCCCAGTTGTACATAGAAATCCACGGATCCGATTTTGTAGCCCGTTCCAGTTCATAATCAATCACTCGGATTTGGTTAGATGGTCCGCAAGTTGAAATCGTTTCCTGGGATTCAACTAATTTCGGCCAGTCTGCCAGAAACTTTTCCTGAGGAACTGTCATAAACAAAAACATTGAATTAAGTACTTTCATTAAACTTATAATCTTCCGCTTTCAAAATGTGAGTGTGTAGAAATTGTTGTAACTTACAAGTGATATCCACGGCTGTGTAGACAAATTCGCCAAGGTTATATTCGGGTTCCATGTGAAGGTCCAGGTCCTCAAACCAATGACAACGAGCTCCGCATGGACAGGACACACGAAAAAAGTGTTGAGAAATCCGCCACTCCTTGTTGAACAAATGCTCACATTCCTTGAGCATACAGGACAGGTGAAATCCGTGATTACAACCGTAGTCACCAGGCCATCCGGTCGGTAAAGTTTCCGTAATATTTGCCCAAGAATACTGCAACCAACGTTCTGACCCGAAGGTGTTAAATTGGTCCAAAATATTGTATGGTCCAGCTCCACGAGAATATGGAGTCGACAGCGGTACGACTACCTTGAAACACGTTTGTGAAGGTGCAGAGTATTTTACGCTGTAGCCGCAATATACACAGCAAAGAGGGTCCATGATGACTAGAATTGGTATGAAGAAATTCTGACTAGATTATATTATGACGAGAGAAGTTCGATGGATGGATTGTGACCAAAGGTTTATTTTAAAGATTTGACTAGATGATGATGATGAGATAAGCTCGAAAGACAGAGTGTGAACTGAAATTGATTTTGTGTCGGTTTAAATACTTGATGACAACCTGGATATTTGCTGTTGGGAAAACATTGAACACATGAACAAATTCATGCTGTCACATACAAAAGAATAGTGTTAAAAAGAGATACTATTTATTGCACTGTTAAATTGTTAATTCCAAACGATAAAAACTGAATTACTACTTTGTAGAGCACTGAAGTGCAAGAATTTGAATAAACACATCATAATATTGAATAGAGCAAAAGGGTGAACAAAAGGAATTTATTGTTGGGACTCCATGGGTGGTGGGGGAAAATCGTAGACTCGATCATCAGGTTGTCCCTGCTCCTGGTTTCCACTGTATTCATCGTGGTCGAAACTGTTGTAAGTGGAGTTGAGGACTTGCATCTCAAATTCGTTTGTTTGAATCTCCTGATTCGTCCTCCCGCGGGGAAGCAAAGTATTTTGGCGACGACGACGATAATAAAGCCAGCTGAAGAGCAGGACAAGGACCAGCGTAACCAAAACAAAAAGTCCCGACACAGTCGCTGTTAATAAATACAAAAAAACGTTACTATACTGTGGGAAAAATTTCCGTTATCGGTACAAATAAAGTCATTTTTGAATAATGCATTCTAAAACATACCCAATGAAAGGCTGTAATCCTCCAAATCCTCGTAATCCTCACAGTCTGCCAGTACTTTCATGATCTGAACCACGCGAACTTCGATGTCATCCACGTCCTTCACGCAGCAATAAACATTGTCATCAGTCTCCACAAAAGTCCTGTTTGACCGAAGACATTTGAAGCATCCAGAAATGTAATGGCACCCTTAAAACGGAATATGAACATTGTTTAAAATTTTGCACACAAAATAAATGCTTTCTGCATATACGCGAGTTTTTGTCAATTATAAAATCGAGAAAAATGAGGAAATAGGAAAAGACTGACCTTTAAAAGGTTTCATGGCGAAAATAGTAATCCTTGCAAAGAGACAAACTAAAGAATAAAGCCTTGTTGGTTGTCAAATACGGACTGATCTTATACATAATTATATTTGTAGAGGAAAAGTCGAAGCTCTTGTTTACAATAAAAGCAGCCAACCAGGCCATGGTGTGATTAGTCACCATCGACCTCACAGTACGTTGTCATCTTCTCCAGCAAACGAAAATGTTAGATCTTATTGATTTCAGTATTCCTCATCCATCGACATGTACTATAATAGGGGCTACTCAAAGTGGGAAAACGCATTATACTTTAGAGATAATAAGACGTCGAAACGAAGTATTTGACACCCCAATAGATAAGGTTGTATATGTATACAGTGAATTCCAGCCTGACTTTTACAAGCTTCAAGAAGAAGACGAACGTGTTATTTTTATAAACAGTTTGGACAAGCTTGAAGAGAATATTAGCAGTCCCTGCATAGTAATTGTAGATGACAAGCAAAATGAACTTGGGAAGCCTAAAACCAACGAATTAATTACAAATTACTTTATAAAGTGGAGTCACCATAAAAGCGTTAGCATATTCCTGCTTCTTCAAAACGCTTATCACAAAAATCTGAGGGAAATAAATTTGAATACCCAGTGGACAACATTCTTTGATTCGCCGCGGGACAGGAGCGTAATAACTACAATTGCCCGACAAATTTGCCCAGGACAAACAGATTTCCTAACAGATGCTTATCGAAAAGCAGTCACTAATAAAGATTACGGAAAACTGATTATTGATCTTCATCCAAAACACAAGAAATATTTATACTGGTGTCGGTCAGAATTATTTCCGACTGCCAGTTGCGAAGTTTATGCGCCGAAATAAAGAGCACTATGAAACACACTCGCCTAGAAAAAGAAATTGAATTTCTGTATGAACTCTCAGTCTGTAAAGACCGTTCGTTGCAAAAGCTTCTCAAGAATGCGTCCGAGGACCAGCTGCGATCAATAACTGAATGTTTACTAAATTTTTCGAAATTTAATTGCAAAGAGGAAAAAAGAGCAAAGAGAGTATTAGGAAGAATAACGAAAGGCGAACGAAAGAATTTTAGAAAACAAATCTGCAAATTATCTCTAGAAGTGAGAAGACTCATTGCTCATGTCATCACTTTTGTCGTTGAAAGCGAGCTTGGACTCCTTTTTCTGTTCTCAGGCACGCACTGAAATTTGAGACGAAAGCGAGGATGGCAAATGTAATGAAAGTCATTGAGCCCTCGCTTTTTGACAAGTTAATGACTGAATACAAGCAAAATAAAGTCGCTGATGTAGATGCAAGCCCGCAGCCCACACTAGAAAAAAATCCTATAGGGGAAAATCCCGTCGAAATTATCGCGGAAGTTCCGCCCAAAAATAAAAAGCAAGGCAAGAAAAAATTAGTGCAAAAACATATATGTTGTTGTTGCCGGACTCACGAACCTTTAAATTATTTTTTCGATCCAGACTGGAAAGATTTTGAAGAGCTTGAAAGAAGGGCTGAAAGCAAAAAACAAAATAAAGACCAGCAAGCCGAAGCTCCACAGAGCGAGCAGGTGATACAGGAGGGGAGACAGATACAAGAGAAAGAGGAGGAGCAACAGCAGCAGGTGGTAGAAGAGGTTGCGACTGAGGCTGAGAAGGAAAAGCCTTTGAACACTACAGTTTCTGATCGTAAATTAAGAGAAAGAAAACCTAGACAGTATGGAAAGGGTCGAAACCGAAAACGGAAAAGAAGTTCCTCATGCAAAAAAAAATCTCGACGACCAGTCAAAAAGAGACGAGTTGAACGGAAAAGGCGGACTGGGGCAAATAGAAAAAAGTTACCTAAACGCTAGACTTGCTGGAGCATACAGTGGAATGAGAGGATTCTTGCAAAATCGAAAGGAGTTTGAAGACAAGGACGAAGTTGCTCGAAAACTACAGTTACTCAATGCTTACTCCTTACACAAACCAGCCCGTAAAAAATTCCCCCGCAGAAAAATTATCATGAATTTTCCTAACGAATTATGGGCAAGTGATCTAAAGCAAATTGATAATATTGCTTGGCACAATAAACAGAACAACTTTATCTTAGTTGTTGTTGATGGAGTGAGTAAACGGGCTTATACAAGGCTGATTAAAAAGAAAACTCCCCAGTATATGATTCCCGCTTTTCGATCTATTCTTGACGAGGCGCAAACTCTACCGCATTTGCTGTTCACCGATAAAGGTTTAGAATATCGGTCAAAACCCTTCCGTGACCTTCTAAGATCGAAAAGAATCAAGCTTATTCACATAAATTCTCCCACAAAGTCCTCCTTGGCTGAAGCGTTTATCAAGACCCTAATGACTAAGCTGCAAAGGTACATGACTGAACACAAGACAAAGCGTATTTACGATGTCCTACAAAACTTTACGGACGCATACAACTCTACTCACCATTCATCAATTGGCATGGCCCCCAAGGACGTAACAACAAGGAATTCCTACAGAGCTTGGAGCAATATTTACAGGAATCTAATTAAGCAACGTAATATGCCCCGACGTCCTCCTAGATTTGCAGTCGGCGATATCGTTCGAATTTCGAATGTCAAGCTTCTTTTCACCAAAGGCTACGCGGAAAATTGGTCCCGTGAGCAGTTCAGAATTGTGAAAATCAACCCCACTTATCCCTACACATACAAACTAGAAGATATAAATGGAGATGTAGTAGACGCTCAATTTTATGAACAAGAATTAAATCTTGTAATTAAAAGTGCAGAAACATGAATAAAATCTAATATTTTAAACAAAAATCTGTTGTTGTGTCCCTTATTCAAGCATAATCTATCAGCATATATAATAAGCAACGATGTGCTCTATCCATTCAGTTTAATTTTCGATCGGAGGGAAGTAAGTTGTGTTCTGGGAAAATATTCACTGCTATTATGAATGAAACCGGAAAAAAAGTGCTTATTCTCGACGAGCCCCCTCAGCATGATGTAGGGGCAACAAACGACCTGATCTTCACAACCCTACGAATTTTGCTGGGAAAGTTGAGCGCGGGAAAATCCCAGGCTGGAACTGCTGACGGGGATGGAAATGGATCAATTGTACTTGACGTACATACGCCTGCAGCGGGCGACGAATGGAGAAGTAAGCTTGTGCGAGAAACATATGGTTCATACAATCACATTGAGCATAACATTTTGTGTACTTTTTTCAGCGATTCTCGTATGCTTCATCATGATCGTAGTCCTGAAAGTTGCAAAGTTTCTCTCCTATCATTACATTAAGTGGAAAGCTAGCAAGCAGCAAAGTCAGCTAAATTCTAGCTCCGCTGCTGTTGTTGCTACAGGAATTGGAAAATGAGTTCGGGGTATTTTGAGACTGCGATAAAACCAAAGGCTTCAACATATGGAGCAACGGTAAAATTAATACATGAAAAGAATTGCTATTTTTAACTCAATGACAAACATGTGTAAAATTATATATATTTTTACAGCATTTGCGTTGCACAATGTCTTCCGATTGCAAATTCTTCTGCAGAACGTACGTCAACTTTGAGGCACATTTAGAAAAAAATCACTACTGTCCCGACTGTGATCTTTATTGCAGTAATATTTCAAAGCACTATTGTCAAATGGGAGGACAAAGGAAAGGACATGTAGATTCCATCAAGCGACCTAATCTTGAACATTTTTCTGAACTATCGCGAAGTCATGGCGGAGTAATGGTAATGTACATTTATAACAAACCACTTAACACCAAAGATATTGCTGAAGCCTTTGAAATGGTCAACGAGCATATCACAAGCTTTATGGAGAACCTTTTTGAAATTCATGGACACTCAAGACTGGAAATTGGAATGGGTATTTTAATGGAAAAGGAAGACCGCGATGAAGACGGCATGATAGTATTACGGGAAGCAAAGATTTATTTTAAATCATCACATTACGAAATGATTAATACTTTGGAAATTCCGTCTATTCTCATAAAATCAGCAAATGATATCGAGGAGAAGAAAAACGCATTTATTAACAACGGATCTGGATGGTACATAAAATCTGTCGATTCCTTTGAAATTAAATTGGGTGAAATCGGACTTTTTTCTCCTTGGGCTGGTCACGGCTATCTTCCAATGCCGATCAAATGGAAAAAAGGATACGTTAATTTCAGGAACAACAACAACAAATGCTTCCTTTACTGCGTAGCTGCTGCATTATTTACAAAAGAGCAAACGATGAAAAACAAACAACTTGGAATTAAAAACAAAAACCTAAAAACACCTAAAACCTGGGAACCGTATTTTGACCGATTTAAAATTGACAAAATAAGCTTCCCGGTTGACGCTCTTTTGGACGTAGAAGTCTTTGAACAGGAAAACAATTTAGCAATTAATGTTTTGTCTCACAACGAGAAAAACGATATAGTTATATTATTCAAAAGCAAATTACTCCGGGCAACAAAGGAAATAATTACATTGTTTTTGATCAGAAAATCAATTGGTCAAGATGATTGTCACCAGCATTACGTTCTGGTTACTAACGTGAACAAGTTCTTGTGCAATTTTCACCCGCGCCAGCAATTCATTTGCACAAAGTGCTACAGAAATTTCAGCTCAAGCTTAAAGCTCAACGACCATACAGCAAATTGTGATGATTTAATTGAGAAAAGCACAATTGAAATTTTTCCGAAACAATACGAGATGTTAAAATTTGAACGCCACGAACTAACGCTTTTCTTCCCGTACATTCTTTATTGGGACACTGAATGTTTTTCCGTCGACAAAGGGATCCAAAAGGGTGCTTCAACTACTATTAAAAGCGAATATACTCCAGCAAGTTACGCTCTGTGTCTCGTTCAGAGTACCTCCAGAGGACCAAAAGTTGTTGTTGCAGAGTACTATGACGGACCAAATCCCATTGATCATTTCTTTAAACGAGCATTCACACTTGCCCAGGATGTCCTTTTTAAAATTAGATCAACAAATAACACGGCTAGACCGACTCCAGCGGAAATGGCTCGACATTTAGAAACGACTCATTGTGATTTTTGTCAGAGCGAATTTACCGGAAACGATACGGAAATTACTCCCAAAGTAATTAAAACATTTCACCACTGTCACACAGAATCAATCTATCTTCATACGCTTTGTAATAGCTGTAACCTTAAGGTCAAGTTTAAACATGAACTTGTATGTGTGGCCCACGGGGCAAGTCGATTCGATTTTAATCTACTACTACAGAATCTGGAGAGCAAGCATTTTAATGCAAGAGATGTCCGTGTAATTAGCAAGGGCGGGGAAAACATTGTTCAAATGAAATTCACAAGTCGAGATAAGTATGTTCCAGAACTAAAGACAACATACGAACCGAAACAGGAACAGGGGAAAGAAGGGACAGGCACCAGGAGAAAACATTGTGGGCTTAGAAAAGTAAAACTTCGATTTATTGACAGCTGCAATTTTCTTCAGGGCAGTCTCGCTAAACTCACAGATGAATTAGCTTCGGAAAATGGAAAAACACTGAAGTTAATTAAACAGTCATTGGGAATGATGCTACCTAACCTTAGCCGGAAAGAACTTGAAGAGGTCGACACCTCCCTTCTTATGCGGAAACTTCCTTTTCCCTATGATTCACTGAAATCGCCCGACGTCTTTCTACCGGGGACTCCTATTCCTTCCCGTGAATGTTTTAACAATGCATTAACGAAACATGAAATTACGGACGAGGAATGGAATTGTGTCAATGAAATTGTAACAAGATACAAGATAAATGATTTCAAAGAATACACCCAGCTTTACACCATGATTGACACTGTCGGCTTAGCAGCGGTTTTCGAGAATTTTCGCATCAATTGTAAAGATGCGTACGGACTTGACCCGGCTGGGGTTTGCACAATTTCTGGTTATTCCTGGCAATGTTTTCTCAAATACACGGGCGCTGAGATTCAATATATAACTGACCGGGAAATGTTAGACATGGTGAAAGCTGGTATCCGAGGGGGGATGAGCTTCAGCACTCAGAAAATAAATTCTTCTAACTCGGAGAGGTGTCCCAGCAGCTACGACCCGTCAAAACCAAGACAGCACTTGGTATATTTTGATAAGGTGTCTTTATACGCTACAGCTCTACTTGATAAATTCCCCCAATCGAAGTTTAGCTGGGAGAAAGTTGAGTCGTTGGAGAAAATCAACTGGAAGACGTTCAATGGCGAACATAACACCGGTCTAATATTAGAAGTTGACCTTGACTACCCGCCAGATCTTCAAATATTGACATCGGATCTTCCATTGGCTCCTGAACGCCGACAAGTTGTATTTACCGAACTCTCTGAGAAGCAACAAAACCGAATGAAATCGCTGGGACTTTGCCGATCTTTCACGTCCAATCCACGGCTTCTGCTTCATTTCTATTCTCGGAAAAAATATGTATTGCACTGGAAAGCTCTCAAGTACTACCTAATGATGGGAATGGAGTTGAAGAAAATTCACCGGGGATTCAGCTTTGTCGAACGTCCCTATTTCCGCCCGTATATTCAATTTTGTATTGATCAGCGCAAATTAGCCAGCACTGAAACCAAGAAATCTCTATTGAAAATCTGTGTAAATTCAATATTTGGAAAATGTCTCCAGTCGAATAAGAATAACTTTGAAGTGAAATTCTGTGGGTCAAAGGTGGAAGCGATGAAAATGATTAGGTCGCCAAGGTGTGGCGATTTCATGCCGCTGTCGAGCAATGTCAGTATGTTCATGTTATACCCAAGAAAAGTCCGGTTGGACAAGCCGACTCAATGTGGGATGACGTGTCTTGACCTGGCCAAGGTCATCTTCTATACGGGATACTACCAGGAGCTTAACCGGGTATTCCCGAACCGGGTAAGGAGCCTTTACGTCGACACTGACAGCAGCATTTCGTTAATCTCCGATCCGGGTAACACTTTTTATGAGGATATTGCCCGGCATAAGCAGTTCTTTGACTTTTCCAAAATGCCGAAGGACCATGAATTCTTCAAAACGTATCCTGCAAGCTGGAGGGAAGAAAACGCTGGGAAATCCGGGTTGTGGAAAATTGAGTCGATGGATATTTCCGAAGTAATTTGCCTCAAAAGCAAACAGTATTCTATCAAATATTTTTCAGACGAAACGGAGCAGCGGTGTAAGGGAGTCCCAAAAAATGCAATGCCCGCCAACGCTCATGAGGTATATCGAGAAGTCATTGAAAAAAACCGCGTGGAATCCGCAGATGTTAATATGATCCGAAGTTTCGATCATCGTCTTTTTAATATTTCCGTAAGGAAATTATCCTTCCACAACATAGATGTCTACCGAATCTACCCGGATCCTAATAATATCAACCTGTCCTTTCCTTTCGGAGATCATCGCCTCTCACAATATATGTTAAATTAGTAAATTGTACATAATTGTAAAATTTACAGAAAAATTGAATAAAAAAGTTGTACATTTTGTAAATAATCACAACTGTGTACGTGCATTTATTGGGTAGGTACATATGTTGCTTAAACACATTGCATACGAAAGCATAAACGTGAGAAGAACAAACTTGGACGGGTCTCACAGAGCTTTATTATTCATGGCACAACAAAGGCTGTTAAAATATTCCATGAATGGAACTGATGGTCACGTGCAGAGAATCTGACGGAACAAAATAATTTGTATGACGTATTCTCTGCTGAGGCAATAAGACTTACGGCAGCGTGGATTATTGTTTACTTCACGAGTAGCCGCCAGAATGTATAGGCGAAGCAAGTCTGTTCGCTTCGCGGACCAGTGCGAGCATTACGTCACAATATCAAATCTTAACGAACCGACATGCCCCGATATTAACCATCAGCTTCCTTCCTCCCTGAATCTTGAGAATGGAAATTACGAAGTTGGCTTACTTAACGTTCGGTACACTCCAACGCAGTCCATGCTCCGCATTCCAATAATACCTAAACCTTCTTCTTATAAACTTTCGGATAAAAAACGTCGTTATTCCCGAAAATATGTATCTCTACACGCTTTTCCTCAGATCAAGACCCCGCTATTTCCAGGCTATAAAATGCCTACGGAAATTGAACTATTCATCAATAAGACTGAACCATTGCTTAGCGAACTTTTGACGCAGTTCAATGGCGGATTGGGACCAAAAATTAAAGCAAAATTAACAATGAGAGTTTGGGGCTCGAATGCGGATTCTTTTATCATCTCTGTCGAATCAAGTTACCCCAAGACAACTTATTTCCGTCTTTCAACTGAGTTTGCTCAGGCCTTGGGATTTAACCGACGAAATTTTGGAGGCGGGATCGTTCCAGCAAGTTCTGTTGTTACTGAAAATGATTTTACAAAATATCCATTACAGCATAAATTTAATGCGCAGTATATTGAGTATGAGTACATGGATAATCTTATTTTCGTTGAACAACAGTTTACGAATTTGTACATGTTCACAAGGCGGTCAGAGCAAGATCTGGCTGCATTTTTGGGGACAGTCGCTAAACGATTGAAGGGTGACGGCATAACATTAACCTACACATTTGATAAAGAAAGCAAATGTACATTAGTGTTCTCAATCGGAAATTCTGATCCAAGTAACTACATAGTCATTCCCACCGTCCTCATGAGGGCGCTTGGGTTCGATGAAGATACTTTTAAGTCCGACAAAATCTACGAAGCAAGAAATCCTGTTGATTTGGTTACATTTAGAAGTATTCCCGAAAGAGAGACACTATTTCTCCGGGTACGACAACTCTTTACCGAATCAATACCAATGAACGAACCTGAATCGCTAGAAGTGGACAAAGTGTTTCTGTCGTTGAATACAGCCTTTCCTGAAGCATTATATCCTTCTTTCCCGATAACATTTTATTATAATGAAGGATACATTTGTGTAAACGAACTGCCGCAGCACGTAACTATTAAACTTCCGCTTTTGGTGAATAAATATTTTGGCATACCCGTCGACGCTCAATTCAAGAGTAACTCTAGATACCCTGCGAAACGAGAAATTGTTGAAGAAGAGGAAATTGAGGAATACGTCCCCGACGACCTAGTCCCGCCTGAAAAAATTCCAGCTCCTGGAAATGCAAAGCGTTTACTTGTTTTATGTAACCAAATTCAGAACCAGATTTATGAAAACCGGCGGGTACCCTTGATACGGGAATGCAAGTTGAGCCACAATTATAACCAAGAGGTGGAGGAACAATTCTTCCCAGTTTACTACATGCCTGTGGAGAGCGAACAAGTGTACCAAATCCGTGTCAAATTTGTTGATGAGTCGCTGACTCCATTGAATTTTGGTCAAGCACAAACCTCAGTCACGTTGCATTACCGACCAAGACGATGAGACAGGTTCTTTGTACTGATAAAGCCTGTGTACTCGAACCGATAAAGCAGAATCAGTTTGGACAGGGAACAAGTAACATCTCTGAATTAATGGAAAACGGAAGCGGAGGATTAGCGCCAGAAGCATCTTCGTATCTAATCCCCCTAAAATCTGCTGCTAACTACATTGGACGTAAAATATTTTGTAAAAAGAAGCCAGGAACACAAGCAGGAGGACGAAGGAGGAGAAGAAAACCGATTTCACAGGTCGGTCAAGGTCGAATAAGAAGAGCTCGTCGGCGTCGTGGTCCACAAGCACGGAAGCAGGTTGGTGGGCGCCGGACAAAAAAGAGAGTTGTCGGTCAAGTTGGAGGAAAGAGACGGGGCAGAAAGAGAGCGGGAAGACGCTGCGTGAAATAAAGTAACAATGGATTTAAATGCAGTTTTCGAGCCGGACCAGCCAACAGTTTATGAAGGCTCGGCACAAACTATTCGAAGCCAGGTCAATCTGACCTCAATGCCCCCGACTGACATAACCAGTCAACTCAGCAGTGATTACATTGCATGTTACCCTGTAGTCTCGCTCAAAGAATCATTCAACCCGGTGGAATTCGTCATTAACACAGATAGCTCTGGCTACATTGACCCGTTGGAATGCCGACTAGCCCTGACTTGCCGGATTGTTAATCAAGACGGAAGCAAATGCACAGATAGCGACAAAATCGCTCCCTGTAATTTGTTCTTTCAAAGTATATTCTCTAACTTGGAAATATATTTAAATTCGCAACTTATTCACGACTCATCAAATTTCTACCCGTGGGCGGCGTATATCCAGAAACTTTTGTCGGCCAGTCCAATCGAGAAAAACGGGCGACTGAAAAACGAGCTTTGGTACCCTAATCAAAAACCGGAAGTTTTTAAGTCTACGGATGAAGGCTGGAACAAGCGGTATGAAATGTCCAAGAACTCAGAGCCTTTCGTGATGCTAGGTTCCTTGGAATGCAATATTTTTAACCAGCCCCGCTACTTGCCCGCTAACACCGAAATTCGGATCGTACTTCGTCGTAATCAGCCTGAGAGCTGTTTGGAATGTGAAACTGATAAAAAGGCCGGCGTGAACGGCCCGGCCTGGAAATACGAAATTTTAGACGCAGTATTCTACGCTGCTAAGAAAGTTCTCTCTCCCGCTATTATCCAAATGCATAGAGATGCGCTTGCCAAGGGAGACACTTTAAAATATCCTATTACCGAGGTAGAAATGAAGACATTTACTGTAGCACAAAACATGTCCTACGTAACGACAGACCAAGTTGTAAATGGAAAAATTCCCCGCATGTTAGTCATTGGAATGGTATCCAGCGAAGGATTTTTAGGTCGATACACAAAATCCCCCTTTAATTTTGTCCACAAAAATATAAGCGAGATGAGCATTTCCTGGAACGGAGAGACGGTCGACCATCGAATTATTCCGTTCAGTTTTCAACAAAAGTCTGAGACAGGAGTAGTTACTGGTTCAGACAACTTTTTGCTCGGATTGCAGACACTGTACCGCTGCGCTGGGAACCAACTGCTCGGTAACGGGATTGACAGAGACTCCTACGCAAATTCAGGTACCAGAGAATCCATACAGTATTTTAGTCAAGTAATAACACAAAATAAATCAACTTTATGAATTCTTTGTTATAGGAAACTTCCTGGTCGGCATCGAATTACTGCCAAATTCTGGAAATGCTCTTAGTGTAAATCGACGTGGACAGATCAAAATTTCCATGAAATTTCGAGATCCACTGGATGAGAATTTAAACGTGATTTTATACTGTCAACACCAGTCAATTATCGAGATAAATGCAGATAAGCAGGTTTTACTGGACCGATGAAAATCATGGATACATTTTCTATTGAGGCTACATTAGCATCTCTTCTGGATGAAAGCAACATATCTATACCTTCCGCGGTCACTCCGGCGGACGAGTTAAGAAAGAGCCTGGAAAGTCAGCATGAATGGCCGTGTATTAGAATTACTAATACCGACCCAGCTGGGATGCCGGGCTGGCATTGGTTAGCATGGTATTTTCCGGACGCTACCCGGGTAGAATACTTTGACAGTTATGGGATACCCGCTAGAAGCTATACAAGTATTGACCTTCCAACCCAGAAAATAGTCAAGGAAAATTGCCGGGTATTACAGCACCAAAATTCGGATGTGTGCGGGCAATATTGTATCTTTTTCAGCTACTGCCGCGCCATTGGAATAAACTACGAGGATATAATAAGGAAATTTGGACACAGTGCCGTCAACAACGATAGACTAGTTAGCAAGTTTGTTCGTCAAATTAATAAAACAACAAATTCAATTTCCCAAACGTGTACTAAACAAGGTTGTTTGTACAAAAATAATACAAAAATATTTGCAACTACATTTAGGTAAATATTTGCTTGAATAAAATATAATTTAAAAACCAAATGTTGTAATCGTCAATTTATTATAGCATACTGGTTCATAAAACATTATTCATTCGGATTGCATACAAACGAAATTGTGTGGGAAAACTAGCACGCGACACTTAAATATTATAATAATATTTTCCCACGGGCGCACTCAAATAACTTCGTGGGAATATCAACACGCGACCATAAATACGAGCTGAACAGTGTGATTCATACAACATCGTACGTGGGAAATCCGGCGCGCGACCCTTATATTTATTTGTTCTAATTTTCCCACGTAAACTTCAATGGTAAAATTTTCACTTGACTCTGAACTAAAATACAGCTGCATTGTGTACTGGTTGTGTAGTTTTCCCTTTCCGTGGGAAAGCCTGCTGAAAACGTTTCTTTTATTTCATCAAAGCAATTTCAATACAATTACATTCAATGCAAACTTCGTGGGAAAGTTTGGTTTTTGACAATCTCGCAAAATATTCATAGGACGGGGAGCTTTACTTTTCCAGGAAGGGGTTGAAAATATTTTGGGTATAAATACGAAGTGAAATTCGGATCAAGTCACCATTTCTGGTCCAAACGATTTCTAACTCTATCTCAGCTACTTTCTCGTGGACTTGAGCTATTCGAAAAACGTTCGATTTTCAACTCTATCTCGGCTACTTTCTTGTGGACTTGACCAATTCGAGAAACATTCGATTTCAAACTATCTCAGCTACTTTCTTGTGGACTTGAACTATTCGAAAAACATTCGATTTCCAACTCTATTTCAGCTACTTACTCGAGGACTTTTCAGGAAACATCATGGCAAGATATTATTTGGAGAGACGAATTTCTAGATCGGACTTGAGCCAGGGATTGCAAGGTTTGAATTCTTGTATTTTTATTTAATTTTATTGTAATACAGAATGATAACGACTGAATTTTTCCAGCTATGAATGAACAAATCCAGGAAGAACCTGTACGTGCTCGACCAAAACTTAAAACGTTTACTGTCGCACAAGAGTCCAAGCCTGATTCTACATTAGAAGATCCGACTGGCTGGGACTTTTACTTACATCCACAGGAGTCCTTTATGGTACGCTGCTTTTGTTGTTTCTCTAGAGTCCAAAATAATTTGCTTATTAATATATTACTGTTTCAGATCGACTGGGACATATCAGGGCGATTTTATTACAACGAATACGAACGCTGTAATTTCTTCTATCTTGGAAGAAGGAACCGTGGAGACTCGGTGACAGTTGTAAAATTTTCCCACTGCGAAGGAATACAGTTACTGGATTTTATATCTAAAATCCTTGACGAAATAGCCCTGCACCCTCAATTCGGGCGAAAATTTGCTGACTTAATTCCCTTTTTCGATTCTGAAACGACCCGGGCATACGCGCCTCTGGACTTAGATCAACGAGCCGAGTTCTTTGAAGATCCCGACTTCGAAGTT
Source organism: Lipothrix lubbocki (assembly GCA_034696945.1). NCBI lineage: Eukaryota > Metazoa > Arthropoda > Collembola > Symphypleona > Sminthuridae > Lipothrix > Lipothrix lubbocki. The sequence continues at coordinate 2,012 of JAQGAK010001762.1, read as the reverse complement.
GATTCGGTACGAGGGAGGCTTGTATACAGCCGAAAACATGGGCAGTATAAACTCGCACTAAATTCAAAACTTCCGGATAAAATCAGGAAGAAAATTAAGAATTGGATTGGACCTGTCTTAGTATTTAATCATGCGGCACTTCGAAACATGGAATCGCTCCTTTTGGAATATAAAGACCATTCATCGGACCAGGCATCCGAAACCTAATTAAATATAAAATACACCTACTTTCTTTCGGTTTTGGGCTATTTGTTAGCCCCCAAAAAAATATTTAAAATATAAAGTATAAAAAAATATTTGTGGTAGAATAAATTTGAATAAAGTGTAAATTTTGTAAATAGACAATAACCGTGTGTTCCGTGCAAATTATTTCAACATATATTCATATTGCATATTCATAATACAAAATAGTTAATTATATGGTATTAGGATCTAGCATCAGAAGCTATAACATTAATTATTATTTAATAATAAACATTGAACCAAAGTTACTTATCACTGCAATCTAGGATCAGAAGCTATAACATCAACAATTAATTATTAGTAAACATTGAACCAAAGATACTCACTCCAGCATCAGAAGTTTTAACATCAATTAATAATTAATAATAAACATTGAGCCAAAGATCCCTGCTATTTAGCAACAGAAGTTCTAACATTAATCATTATATAATAATAAACATTGAGCCAAAGATACGTATCCTGCGATCTGGCACGAGCAGCTCTTACATGATGGTTATGTAGGATGCGATTACAAATTTTAATGATAATTGAGGATGCACGATGAAATGAATGAAGTAGTGATTAATGAAATGAAATGTTTTAATGCTAACAGAATTTATGCAAGAAATTATTGGCGGTGCAAAAAATAATTCTATATGATATAATTGATATGATGGTAGGATAATGGATGATGCAATGACAAATGCATGATGATAATTAGGGATGCTTTAATTATGATTTAACCAGAGATGAGATAAAAGGTTACAAAATATAAAACAATATTCTTACCTAACATCAGAAGCCGTTTCGCCACTCTCGGATTGACCCTGGGAGTCGGAGTCCGTGGTAAGGCGGGACTCCGACGACAAAAAATCCGCCCGTCGAAAGCGTAGGTCGACAGAGTTTGACGAACAACATGAGTCCAACGAACTTGATCTCAAACGAGTCATTCTACAGTATTAATAAATCTCAATTTTACCTAATCCACAAATTAAATCTTGTCTATTCCGAATTCTCAAAAATGTTCATAAATTTTTTAAACTCAGATTCAAAGTTTAGTAATGTACCCATGATCGGATATTAAGATGGGATTATCCAATCGGTTCGGTTTGGGTAAATTTATCTGTTCAGACGGGACCTAAGATAACATGGGTCCACTCGGTTTTCCGATCTCAAAAGGTTACACATATCCCGTAAAAAATTTTTGAAATCGTTATTTTTTGCGATTTTCAAAGTAGAATATTTCAAAAATGAGAACGACGTCCGGGAGATTTAGTAGTGGATAAATGTTACGAATTTAGCAAAAATAAGAAAATGATAGCGTCACTGGAGATGCAAAGTGGGCTATCTCCGTTTGTCTATCTGCAAATTGGGACATCTACCACCATTGCAGTTGGGATAATTCCACTAATTTACACTTGCTTTGCAGTCGAAATGTTCAATACAACCTACAGTCCACTCTCGCTATAAGAGCACACTATAAAACCCATAAAAAGTGCTGTTATAGAGGGAAAACACTAAAAACTGTTTTATCGAGCTTTAAAATGCATTAATATTTAAAAGCTGCAATTTGACAGATATTATTATGTTTTTAGCCGTTTCCTAGTGCGTGTCCTGTAAATATTAGTACATATTTACCACATTTACCATTGGTTTACAGTTAATATTAATTCCTTGATATTTTTTAATTTATTATTTATAAAAATTGTATAATTTTTAAAAGCGAGTGTTTTTTATACTAACTAATAATTTCATATTTAAATTTTTACTTTTGCATTTCACAAAAAATT